>JADRCD010202388.1:0-15186 GCA_019843815.1 Montemys delectorum | reverse complement strand
ATATATATATATATATATATATATATATATATATATATATATGCTGCATATTGTACACACACACACACACACACACACACACAGTGATTGCTTTTCTTGTCAGGTAGAGTTTTGTTTCATTTTCTGAGACTAAAGACAGAAGTGGGAAAACCTGAGATTGTAAGACACCAATGGGAACTTGGTAAATCTTTAGGCTCCTGGGGAAGTGCTACTCAATAGATATTATCATTTAAGGTCAATGCCTATTATGGTTTGGATCTGAAGTATCCCCTCGAAGGCTTATGTGTTAAAGATTTAGGTCCTAACTGGTAAAAATACTATTGAGAGATGTTAAGATCATGGGAGTCCTAACCTAAGCAATGAAGTAATGCTATTGATGGATTTATATTAAAATAGCATTATTGGCAGGTAATTAAAAAGTAAGAAGTAGGACCAGATTAGGATAGTTATCTTGACCTTGACTTCTTCCTGTTTCTATTTCTGCTTCCCTGCCCCATGCAGCTGCATCTTTGTGTGCCCATTCTACCATATTTCTGTCTGCTTCATCTCCACAGCAAAAGAGCCAATCGTTCAGGGATTGAAGTCTCAGAAACCATGAACCAAACAAATCATCCCTTTAACCAGGGGAGAGGGATCCATGTGTGAAGGTGCTTCTCACACAAGAGGGAGAACTTAAGATTTATCCCCAGTATCCGTGAAAAGTCAAATATGTAATGCAGCATCTATAATGCCCGTGCTACTACAGGGAAAGAGGAAGGGGAGACAAGAGAGCTCCTAGCAGCTTATGAGCCAGATAGCCTGGCATATAAAGTCAAAAATAATGAAGACAAAGTAGAAGGTGAAGACCAACCAGGAAAGTAAAGAGAATGTGGCTGATAGTAATGGAGAGGAGAATAACGGGGCAAAAGTGATTTAAAAATGGAAATAAAATGGGAGAGATTTAATTAGGAAGGGAAGAAGTAGATCAACATAGTAGAAGAAAGAAGAGAGAAAAATAAAAGTAAGGATGCTGGAAAACATCATAAGAAATCACATTATTATTTACATAAAATTATATATAAATATATGTATATACACATACACACATGCACATGTACATAATATACATACATTAGTTTAAATGCAAATTCTCACCTGGACTGACAATGCTTTCCCCAAAAGCCATAGACTATCTATCTACCAGAAACCCCAGTCCCAGGCATGAGAAGGCCCCTTTCAAGTTATTGGTCTGGGTTGTCCAAGAGACTCTCCTGGCATACAGCCTATTTCTATCACTCTTGATTGTCACCAGAGGCTGAAGGTTAAGCCCCTACTGCTGAAGACACCATTCACTTTGGACACCAGATTCCAAGAATCTGAATTTGATATGACCTGAAAGCCTCCTTTTTGAGGACTAGCTTTCATGGTACCTGAAGACACAATGCAAGCTTCCAAGGGAGAAAAGCCACCAACAGTGCTAACCAACTGTGACGCCTATGAACCACGACAAATGCCAGCCTGGTAATTACGATAACCCTAAAGGTTCGTAGTAGCAGGGATATTTTGATGGTAAACACAAACTCTAATTTGACTTAATGCTTTCTCTACAAGACAGAAGTAATACCTGGTACTGGGAACCTAAACAATTACCTGAGAGTAGAGAGGCCATGGATATTAGAGGAAAACATAATTCCTCCACTTTAGTAAGCCGGCATAACTTGTAACTCCATTTTCAATATTTATCCTTATGCCCACCATATTTTGAATGCTCTATAGCCATGGGTGGTTAAATGTTCCCATACAGGACAGTGTATATTGAAACCTTTGAAAATGACATACCAACTAACCCTTCCTCGGTGCCTCAAACAACTGTGCACTGGCTGCTTATATTCTCTTACTGTGTGTCTAGTCCTACTAAGTCAGGGTCTCAGGACCTTAGGCTTTGAACTTGTGTTTCTTTCTCCTCAGACTGTAACTTATCAGTTAGTGCAAAATACATGTGGCTTCTGTTTTCCAGAAAGTGATCTTAGGCAAAGGTTGATAATGACTACTCTCTTACAAGGGAGCTACCTTGGAACAGAACAGGAAGTGAGGTATAGAGGAGGAACAGGAAAGGAAGGAGAAGGCGAACCGTAAAGGAAAGTCTCAGCCGAGGGAGACTGGTGTGGCTGTGTGGCTCTTGGAATAATGAACTCTTCTCAGGATGAACTCTTCTTCTTAGGTTGATCAGAGATTCATTTCAGCTGCTCTTAAATATACCACATCTAGGTCTCACCAATATTATCACTGAGTTCTGGGGCGCAAGCATGGGAAAACCACAGCGTGGGAGGCGAGCTGAGCAAGACGGAAGGAAGGCAGAGAAAGACAGTAGTATGAAGCTACAGCTGAGTGGAAATGCTTAGTCTGCTAAGATCTGACTGCCTTCAGAGCATGTGGAGCGAGGCATGAGCCAGGAAGAGTGTCTGAAACAGAGAGAGAGAGAGGTCTGACATACTGGGTGACTTTTGTTTATCCCTCAGCGGTAAATGTTGCTTTCTCAGTGAAGCTGTCACAGATCCTAAAACAAAATTAGAACCTTCCAGTATGTTCTTGCACTTTCCTACACTGTCCTGAAATAAACACACACTATATCGTCCAAACTTGCCATGGTGGGTTTGTCTTCTAAATAAAATTGTGAACTCCGTGAGGGCAGATTCATGTCAGCTTCACCACAAGGTCTGCCCCCTCTGCCTTATAGGGCTTCGGGATTCATATATCGTAGATGCTCAATGAATGCTTATGCCACTGATGGACAGAATTGGAGTTAGTGAAACAGAATGTCGTGTTTTTCAGAGCAAGCTTCTGAGCAGAGGTACCTTCAGAACAGAAACTGATTACAATGGGTTAGCTTGCTTATTAAGCTTTTCACAGGCTGCCAAGCTGTAACCTGGAATAGTGACATTGAGTGGTATGCACTTTCTGACCAAGGAGGCCCAGAGCTCCCTTAGGTTCATTTGTCTGCAAATTAGATTTGTCAGGTTAGAAGTTCAAATAAAGCTCCCCTTTTTCCTCCCACTGCTCTTTGACACATTCTAATGAGGGCCATAGCTCCTGAGTCATTGCTTCAGCACTCACACCTAATATGAAAGAAATTGAAAACTAGAAGGGAACCTTGGGTCTCAAGAACAGCAGGTCTGTCAGGCAGGACACGGATCCTTTTCTTAGACGCAAACTCCAATGAGAAATAGTTCTGACTGTTGCATGTTTCCGGGTGAGAAAGCTGGGTAAAGGAGATGTCATAAAGGCAGGCAGTGTCAATTTTATTCTGAACTCTTTCTGTAGCATCTGTAGTCAACTTCCGTCATAGGGAAGTGATGCTGCCTGCTAGCTGTATTCCTTCCGAGGGACCTCGCTGCTGAGTAATATCCTTGTTGCAGTGCAAACATTCCAGCTAATCCAACCTCATTAAATATCCACCATCTTTCATAGAACTAAGGTAATGAGAGAAACACAATATAGCTCTCTTAACAACGAGTTACTAAAACAGAACTCTTATGACAGAGAAAGGACAGGAAGCTGAGTACAATATCAACACCCTAAAAAATAGGTATGAGTGATTCAAACCCAAAATTACAGAGTGATGCATATTATCCTGGAGTGGATTGATGTATCAAGAAGCTATTTGTTTAGATTTGTGTCCTTCGTTTATTCAGTAGGGGTATTGAAATGAATTTTTCTAGGTGCTTAAAGAAATGGATCAAAACAATAGAATGTATTTTTAAAGCCAAAGTAATAAAAGCAGAGGAACTACTGGATTAGTTAATTTTGTGTTGTTATAACAAAGCAGTTGAAGTTGAAACCTTGTAAGAGGAGTTCATTTGACTCACAAGTCTGGTGGCAGGGATGTCTAAACAACAGGATTCTGGGATCCTGGGGAGAGTATCTCTGGTTGTGTCATATTACACCTGAGAAACAGAACTGGTCATGTGTGAAAGAGACCAAACACGTAAAATGATCTTGTCTTATAATAATTTGTTCTCCTTTGACAACTACTATACTTCTGTGAGACCGATCCTAGTCCAAAAGACCAATATTGGTCTACTCCATGGAGCACCAAGGTGTGATGACACTCTACTAGACCCCATTTTTTTTTCTGTTTAAACTCAGTTTCTTATTCTTATTCTTATTCTTATTCTTATTCTTATTCTTATTCTTATTCTTATTCTTATTCTTATTCTTCTTATTATTATTTTGAGACAAAGTTTCTCTGTATAGCCCTGGCTGTCCTGGAACTGACTCTCTAGACTAGGCTGGCCTCAAACTCAGAAATCCATTTGCCTCTGCCTCCCAAGTGCTGGGATTAAAGGCGTGCACCACTACTGCCCAGTTAAACTCAGTTTTTTCCCCCTCCTTTGGCTCTTTTTTTAAATTTGCATCATTCACTGTATATTTTTTTAAAACTTTTTTTGCATTATGATGAGAAAAGTTACATGATTTCAATTTATCTGAATTTGTTAACATTTAAAAACATTTTAAGTAAATAGAATTACATCATGTTCTTGTTTCCCTTTTGTACCCCCACTCCTCCCAGAGACCCCACCTTCAATACCTACAATATCTTTTTTGTCATATTCCTTAAAAATTATGAATTATTATAACAATACAAAAGTTATAAAAATTATAAAAGTTGTTTGATATGAAACAACAATCAATTTAACAGTCTTATGTAGATGTTTGTCTACAGCAATAGTGAAAATACATTTTTCTCAATATAAATTTTAAATAACTCCAAACATATTAACTGTATACTTCAAAATAATACATCACTATTGATATTTTCCTAAATGAACATAAATATATAAAGTCTTTTTGTTTGTTTTGTATTTAGTAGAGTTTAAAATCTTGGCTCTTACTGTGGTACAAGCCCAAAATAAGAACAATTTTTAGACATGGATTTCATTGTAATAAGGCTGTACTTCAATGATCCTCACATCACCAAAGGATTTTACCTCCATTGTAACTAAGCTGAGAGTTGATAGTTCTACTGCACCAAGAAATGAATTGTAGGCTCAATTTTTGGGTACAGACTTCCTGCTATGGTCAAAGCTATTTGACTTGAGTGAGTGACTTTTTTCGCAGCCCACTGAGAACAGGTTACATTCATTTAAGAAATGGTGTAGGTATTAAGATGCTCTATCCATAAAATCATTCACCAACTGTTTCAATGAACAATGGTTCTGCTTGGAGGGTGGCACGGACATTGGGTG
This sequence comes from Montemys delectorum, assembly GCA_019843815.1. Taxonomy (NCBI): domain Eukaryota; kingdom Metazoa; phylum Chordata; class Mammalia; order Rodentia; family Muridae; genus Montemys; species Montemys delectorum. The sequence goes on along the minus strand of JADRCD010202388.1, from coordinate 9,961 downwards.
AGGGTAATAATTTGGTTCATTAGCTGTGATAATTTGAAAAAGCATTTATCTTAAAGAAAGAGTAACTTATAAAGTCCTCTTCTTCAAACTTGATACAAGAGTTACAAACGTCAGGCAATGCATTCAGTCTCACTCTTTGTTGTTCTCTTACAAGCAACTGCCCTAGTTAATGATCTATGTTTTTTTTGGGTATATAACTACTTTTGAAATATATAAGCTGTTCTTAAAACCATAGTATAGTGTAAAGAGATGAAATAAACAATACTACTAATAGAGAGGCTGAGATAGGAGAAGCAAGATTTCAAGACCATTATGTTGTACACAGCAAAACACTGTCACAAACAAGCTGAAAGTATATATAGATTGTATAATGTTAGACCTATTTCTCCAATTACCAAATTAGAGAGACCATTGGATGACAATCAACAAATTTCTAATTTCTCATATTATTGGATTTCAATCAATTAGAATATGCTGGTAATATTAATTTTCATATTAACATATTAAGAAAGAGTAATTGTCACTTCCTGTTGTTTTTGTTGTAAGAGGTGGAATTAGGTTTGTGTGGATTTGTTGAAAGATTACCTTCTTGCTTCTTCTGGGGTCAGTTTTGCTCCTTATGTTGATGTTTCCTATCTATTATCCTTTGTAGGGCTGGATTTGTGGAAAGACATTGTGTAAATTTTGTTTTGCCATGGAATATCTTGTTTTCTCCATCTATGGTAATTGAGAGTTTTGCTGGATATAGTAGCCTGGACTGACATTTGTGTTCTTGTAGGGTCTGTATGACATCTGCCCAGGATCTTCTAGCTTTCATAGTCTCTGGTGAGAAGTCTGGTGTAATTCTGATAGGCCTGCCTTTATATGTTACTTGACCTTTTTCCCTTACTGCTTTTAAAATTCTTTCTTTGTTTAGTGCTTTTGGTGTTTTTATTATTATGTGTTGGGAGGAATTTCTTTTCTAGTCCAGTCTATTTGGAGTTCTGTAGGCTTCTTGTATGTTCATGGGCATCTCTTTCTTTAGGCTAGGGAAGTTTCCTTTTATAATTTTGTTGAAGATATTTGCTGGCCCATTACCTTGGGAATCCTCACTCTCTTCTATACCTATTATCCTTAGGTTTGGTCTTCTCATTGTGTCCTGGATTTCCTGGATGTTTTGGGTTAGGAGCTTTTTGCTTTTTGCATTTTCTTTGACTGTTGTGTCAATGTTTTCTATGGTGTCTTCTTCCCCTGAGAGTCTCTCTTCTATTTCTTGTATTCTGTTGGTGATGTTTGCATCTATGATTCCTGATTTCTTTCCTAGGTTTTATATGGCCAGGGTTTCTCTTTCTGTTTTCTTTATTGTTTCTATTTCCATTTTTAGATTCTGGATGGTTTTGCTCATTTCCTTCACCTGTTTGATTATGTTTTCCTGAAGATCTTTAAGGGATTTTTGTGTTTCCTCTTGAAGGGCTTCTAGCTGTTTACCTGTGTTCTCTTGTATTTCTTTGAGGGTGCTATTTATGTCTTTCTTAAAGTCCTGTATCATCACCATGAGAAGTGATTTTATATCTGAACCTTGCTTTTCCAGTGTAATGGTGTGTTCAGGACTTGCTATGGTGGGAAAATTAGGTTCTGATGATGCCAAGTGACCTTGGTTTGTGTTGTTTATTTTCTTACACTTGCCCCCTGCCATCTGGATATCTCTAGTGCTACCTGCCCTTTTGAAATCTGACTGGAGCCTGTCCTTCCTGTGATCCTGGTTGTGTCAAAACTCCTCAGAGTCAAGCTGTGTCTGTGATCCTGTGATTCTGGGATTCTATGGTCCTGGGCTTGTTAGGTCACCTGGGAGTGGAGCTTCCTCTGGGTGTTGTAGGACTGGCTGTGGAGCTTGTGCCCAAGGTCTACTCTGGACAGCAGCTCGGACAAACCGGAAGGAACCTGAGTCACTGGGTTGGTGGAGTTCCTGTGTGCCTGGTCCAGCTGGGCCCAGTTACTCCTAGTGTTGGGACAGGTGTTAGTGCCTCCTTACCTCTGATCCTGGGTTTATCAGAGTGCCAGGGAGTGGAGTTTCCTCTGGGCATTGTCTAGACCCCATATTTTAAGGTTAACATGCATTAAGCACTGTCATTCTGGGGCTTATGGAAGAAAGAACAGCAAGAATAGTAATCATGAAGCTTGATAAAATGAAAGATTTATTAATGAATGTCAGGTGACTAAATGGGAAAGGCTTTGTCCTACATCATCAGGATGTAAGTCTACCTACAAAATACTGGACAAAGAGACTTTCATATCATATGCATTTAAAATTAGTTCAGTAAATATCATTGATCAGCTTATTGATCTGATGATCTTGTTTGTAAGAAGAACTTGGAAATTTCCAGAGTTGGAGTTGCTAAGTAGTTGTCTTTTATCAGGAAGCATCCATGAGGTCTTGATCAAGACAGCACTGATAGTAATCTTCCTGTTTAGGAGATTCTGGTGTTCAAAGATAATACTACAGAAAACTGCCTTATTAAAAGGGCGTGCCCTTTCAGGTTTTAAAGGACACATATTTTCCTTTGCTTCACAAGGAAAATGTGCATTAGTTTTAAAACATATGATTACTTATGACATAGTCAACTTTTGGAATATAAACACGTCTTCGGGATTGAGTCGGGGGTGGGTCATTGGTTTAAAGCCACCTGTCTGAGTGTGAAGCACAACTTTATCAATCTTGACCTATGAAATTTTCTTTGAGAGTTTATCACCTTTAGATATAATTTTAACTGTATAGTGGACATAATGATGAGCTTATTGTAAGGATATAGGCATACAGAGGTTTTTTTTTTAATTTTAATTTAATTCATATTAAAAACTCACATATATAATTTTTACCTATCAATCACGGTCACCTTTCACCTCTCTATCACACCTGTACACTTTCCCCTTTCTTATAAATTGTCCTCTTGAAGTCCTTTGTATTTTGTTCTATGACCTACAAAGATTCGCCAAGCCATTGGTATGCTCATGGGCTTGTAGCTCTCTGTTGGTGCTCAGGAGGAGGAACACAAAGTAAAGATAGTGATTCCCACTCTTCACTGCTCTCAGATTCTATTGCTAGTTAATAGAATCTAATTGCCAACAGGGCTGGTCTGGTCAGGGTCCAGGGCAGCAGTGATTACACAAGTGTATAATGACTTTTGTAGTTCTGTTTAGCACAGGTAATGAAGTTTAATGTTACTGATTCTGATTGGTGATTATCATTTTATGGGGGAAGAGAGTATCAATACATTCTGTCCTCTAAGACCTCATGAAACACTTCATGTTATATATTTCTCTTTCCTTTGATCAAGTTGTAGGCGCAGTGGCTGTATGCTGTCTGTACCTGGTCACACACTGCTTTGTGCTTGAGAGAACTGCTGCTAAAAGAGGTAGAGAGACTTCCCAAGATTACAGAGTAAACCAGTCACAAAACCTATTCTTCCTGCAGAGAATTATTTATATAAAACCTTATGTTTCCTTTTTGTTCCTTTTTCTTTTAAATCTTGCTGTGGATAAGAATCACAAGGGGAAATTGTTTCACATGTGTAGTAGATCTTTTTCTCTGGAGAGGGTCAAAGTATGAGGTGTACATGCACTTTCAAAAAGTTTCTCTAGTAGTTTTTAAAATGGTCCCAGAAAAAAAATGCTAGGCTATGAGACACAGAGGACCCGTGTTTTATTGTTGGCCCATTTATTATATTAATTCACTAAACATTATTAAGCCACTACTAACCAGTGGGCATATGAGATATATTAGCATTCCTTTTATATTGAAATTTTCTTTTCTTGGTCTTTTGGGATCTTTAATTTCCAATTGAGAGAAAAAAATTATTTTAGTCCACTCACATCCTGGGATAATCATAAGAATGTTCATTGCAATATTCAGTTCACATGGCTTTTTATACTAGACATCAAGGATTGTTTTTCAGGTGAATAGAACTGAAAGCTGTGCTGAAATCTACCTTACGGATAGAGTTCTAATGACTTTAATCCAGTTTTTTTTTTCTTCACAAGAGTAACCTGTTAGATTCTCAATATGGTGAATGAAATAACAAAACCAAAGTCTAGCTCAGAGAACAGTGTCTTGCAGCCCTGGCTTTCCTTTCTTGCTTGTCTGAATCTTTGTACTTTCCCTTTCTTAAGTTATTGCCGCTTGGTATGAGGCTATAACCTCCTGGAGTTAATAAAATGAATTTGCAGTTCGTTTCTTAGCTATTCCTTTTCCAAAGCACTTCTATCAGGAGTGATGATTGTTATATTCTGTGTTGTCAACAGCTCCACCAAATGTCCATATGTACAGATCCTCCCTCCTCCTCTCTCTACCTTTCAGTCTCTATCTTTGATGCATCCCACAGACTATATATAGCTCCAGTACCCTCTTCCTATGAGATAAGAGGATAGGTCACTCTCTTCCAATGGAATAAGCCCTATGACTTCTTCCTGTTCTCTGGGTTTTGTGGTAAACACATTATGTCCTGAAGAGAGGTCTTAAAGCCCAATAGGTATGAGATATATCACTATAATAAAGCCTACCAGTTTTGAAAGGTATGCTTTTCTAATTGTAAAAATAAATAAATAAATAAAATGGTGTTAAGTGGATTTCAAATAACTTATTACTTCATGAAAACTTTGTGTTTATTCCTAAAGGGACATGATATTGTCCTAAATTTGACTTTATATTTTCTTATCCAGAGAGCTGTCACTGAGATTCATTGGTCTCTGAATCAATTTATACATTTATTTACGTTACATTGCCCCACTGTATCTTCTACAGTGGTCTGCACACCAAAGATACGCACAAATTTTATTGACCCACTGGGTGACTTTTTAGAGTGTGACACAGGTTGACAGATGTTTTACCAACCATCTAGGGATTGCATACTACTGGTAGAAATTATTAACTTGCAGGAATCAATAGCTGAAGTGTGCCATGGGCACTTATTTCAAGTACAGGTTTTATAGAAAGGGATTTCATGACTTGACTTCACATGGAGGGGCAATTTGCTTTTCATTACTTTGTTTTATAAACGTGAGGTTTATCGTTTTTATTGCCATCATTTTATTACTTCAACACACAATTTATGTGCTGCTAACTGAAAATTAGCTACAAGCCTGGTTATTTGGTGCTCCAGTGCACAACAAATGTGAGATAAACTGGCATGATCTTTTGATTTCTGTAAATTTTCCATCTTGAAAAATGAGAATCATATTGAAAGAATGAAGGTAGTGTTGATGATGATGATGAGGAGGAAAGAAATGGTTTGTGAGCAGCTAGTAACAGAAGCAATAATTACAAGAGGCTGGTGTCTGATAACTGGAGGAAACAAAGTAATCTAATATCTTTTTTCTGATGGGATTGCTAGCTCTGGAAGTTAGAGAAGTGCCCAAAGTAGTTTGTTTGGGAAACCAGACATTGACCAAGCTTTTCAACACACTATTTTGTTAAGGTGGATGGTGAGGTTAGTGTTGAGGATATTTGATGAATAATTTAATGATGATAATCAGAGATTATAATTTTTTGTATATGTAAATATGGCAGCACTATATATATATGTATGTATATGTGTGTGTGTGTACTTGTGTGTGTATGTGCACATGTATGTGTGTATGTGTTTGTGTACATGTGGAGGTCTGAGATAATCTTTAGGTTTCTTTGTTCAATTGTTCTCGACTTATATTTAGATTCAAGGTTTCTCATTGAACCTGAAGCTTATTGATTTGGTCAGACTGCCTAGACAATAAACTTCAGAGAGCCACCTATCTCCACTGTCATCCATAGCTGAAATTAAAGGCATATACCACTATGGCTTAATTTTCAGAGAGTTCTGGGAACCTAAACTCAGATTACATGGTTTGTGTAGCAGCTACTTTACCAGTTGGGCCATTTCTCCAGCTTTCAAAGGTTATTAATTATACCTGAATCATCAGGAAGTTTCTGAAGATGTGTGTGTGTGTGTGTGTGTGTGTGTGTGTGTGTGTGTATGTGTGTGTGTGTGTTTATGACTATTGAAGCAGTATGATATTGGAAGCTGCAGTAATAAGATACTGCTCTCAGACTATCTAGGTTCAAATATTGGTTCAATCATGTCACTAGTCCATGACATAAGCAAGCTATGGGACCTCTTTCCTCAGTTTCCTTATCTTTAAAGTGATTATATTTAACAGAATCTGGCTAATGAAGCTAAGAGAGCTAATAATATAAAACCCTCATTACAATAAGTGTTCTAAAATGTGATCTATTATATTGAAGATGTAGAATTTGAATCTCTAAGCATACAATAAACTAAAATAAAGATGGTATATACTACAGGATTGTCCTTACAGTCCCTATTTCCAGCACTTGTGATTTTTCTAAGATATGATAACATCTGATAAAGTAAATCTTTATCAGGAATATACTTAAAGTCATAACACTTAACACTCAAAACACACACACATACAGACGCATATACAATATATGCTTATTCTTCCATATCAGGAATTTTAATTACTAAAACCTTTTAATTATTAAAAGGTTTAATATGAATTTGTGTATGGCACAGTCATGAACATTTGTGAACACAATCTTAGGTTAAATCAACAAAACATGCTACTAACCAAGGATTGGAAATCTATAAGTTGATTGCTTTATCACATCTCCATGTTTTCTTTTGTGCTGGTCTTCATAATTTACATATCCAGTGATGAGATTCAAAGAATTGGGGCTAATATTTAAAAAATAACCCAAAAGCATTCTGCAAGAGAAATATTTTAATTTGTCTGATGTTTAACTGAGACAACTGAGACATAGAAAGAGAAACAAACAAATTCACTAGAAGAACTAAGCTCACTTTAAAAAAATGTTATTATTAACTAAGTGAATGCTTTAAAAAAATAACCACCAGTGCACACTGTTTATGGTGAGGCATCACATCTACAGTATATTGTTGAGCCTCTACGCAAAAGTACACATCGCCTGCTGAAGTCTGTCATGTCTTTGCTTTCTCACAGCCTCTGTAATACCTGGTTAGGATTGTTGTTATGAACACACCCAGTTACAGCAGCCTTTTAAAGTATGTCTTATCACTGGTTTCTTGACCAGGTGATTCTCCCTCCCTCTTTGCTTTCTCCAGTTACATTTTATTGACTTTATGGTAGAGGTTCTTCAAGGTAAGACAGTTCATCTGAAATTAAGAAAAACAGATCTGATCTTGTTGAAGTAATGTGTTTCCATTTACCTTGTTCAAGTTTAGACTAAATGGCTACCTTACTCCTTACAAAAGGGATCTAAGGTTAAGTTGGCTTGGTATGTCAAATCTTCTGTCCTTCATAATCATTTTATTCAAAATATGAGTAATCATCAAGTATTGTTTATTTTAACACTCAGGCGATTTCCACCTTATTTTAACCTAAATACAATTTTAGATGGGTATAACCTGATTTGATTAATAAACTCTTTTACTTTGAGCAATTTAAAAAGTATATAGATTTAGTCTATTGGATATTAAAAGAGCAAGATTATTTTTCATTGAATATGACCCCATATTCAAGTTCCTAGAGTGAATTTTCAAAACCTTTCTTACATTTTTGTTACTCACCAAGAAGTCTAATAATCATTGTGTTAATGGTATAATACTTTATATGAATTTGACACATTAACTTATATATATATATTCACATGTATTATATTATCTAGAAGTTCTCCCCGATGACCACTTAGGTAGAAATCGAAACAGATTTTGTGAGGTTAAATGACTGAGGTTTCATAGCTAACAAGGGACAGAGGGAGGACTGGAGTACTTTTCAGCCTGTCTTAAATTCCTTTTCTTTCTTTGCATTAATGGTTTTAGATGTCAGCAATTTTATCAGTGAGAAGCTACTTTTCCCTTCGGTTGGAGAAAATTGCCTTTTCTTTCTGCAGAGTCTTTTAGCCTTATTGTGAGGTATATTTCTTGAACAATGGCTGCTTTGAAATGTCATTTACTTCAGATTCTGAAATTATGACCTATTAGAAAAGCAGCGTGGTAATGTCTGCTGGTACAGTGGATGCCTCTGCGTAGGCTCTGAGTTGTGTGTTGAGTTGACCCAGGTTGGTTACAGATAGATGCTAGCTAGTCATGTGTAGAATTCAGACTTTCTAAAGGTGAAGTCTTGATAGCCTGTTACCTAAGGTGTCGTGCGCGCAGGACAGACACACAGACGACAGGCAAGATCCTTCTGCAGCCATACTTTATTCCATCTTCCAGAGGGCGACCCCCCACACCCCCAAAAGCACTGCTTATATATGCCCTGGAGTGGCATGCTCATCTCTGATTGGCTGTTTGCTCATTACCTCATGAGACACCTCAGGATAGGTTGTGACTTGGCGTTTTTGGCCCTAGCACATGCGCAGATGGGCTGAGACTTAGCGCACTCTGGCCCTAGGCACATGCGCAGACTACGTGTTAAGGGGAGAAGAAACCGGCTGCTGGCGCAATCTTGTAATGGAGGCTGCCGGCTTGGGTGTGGCTCTCTACACTAAGGACATTTCAAAAAGGCTCAGTGTGGTTGGGTGGAGATGTTATTAACAAGCACAGGTGGTGATGTTGTATCTGGAGCACTGGATGACAGCTGCGAAGTCTAAATCATAGAGACAGTAATTCAGGGTCAGAGTCTGCACCCACCGTTGTCAGGTGCATTGTCAGTGGGAGGAAGACAACACAATTAGGTTAGGAATCTGTGCTTTCAGGGGCATGAGTTTGCTAAGTTTCTTTGCCTATCAGAACATGATGTTCCTACCACGGGTGAACTTGGGACTCTTTAAACCAGATACTAGCTTTTATTATTTTATTTTATTTTTTTTAGGATGACTTTTTGGGTGTTCTTACTAGTGGTGAAATTGTACATGATTAAACAGATTTATTCTCCCACATGACACTCCTGGAATGGTCTTGGATGTAAAGTTGATTTATTCAATGAAATCCATCCAAGAACAAAGATAATTTGTTAAATCCCTGAAAATGCTAATGTCAATTCAAGAGAATCAGTAAAAGTCAGTGAATTCTCAGGGCCCACTGAGGACCAGACATTAGCTTAAAATAATATAGTGAGGTCAAGAAACATAAGGGCAAAAAATAAGTTCTGAGTTTATACAACTTGAAAGTCTATAACAAAATATCAACATTTCAAAGTAATAATCAAATTTGGTTGTCCTCATCAGTGCATTTGGTCCTATGTAATTAGTTTTTATTTAGGTCACTTCTCTGTTTTCAAAAAAATCATCAGATTCTTGATTAAAGAATTCCTAGAAACTCTGAGTGTCTACTGGTATGATCTGAAAATTGTTCAAGTGGAGTCAAGCTACTAATGAAGTCAGTTCTTTGAATGATAAGGACATTTGGCAGAGAATCTTTCATGAAGTTACAAGAGTGTCCCCATTCTTGAAGATAAAAAAAAACTATCTTGTTCAAAATCTATCTTGTATGAAATCTATCTGCTACAAAATCTTGTAGCAAGGTCTTTAGGCAAATATAAAAGAAGATAGTACCTATAGAAAAAACAACAACAAAGGACAGAATGATGATTATTAATTTATTATGATAACTAACAACAACAGAAAAGAAGTACAATTATCCATTGGGTATAATAAGTAATATGCCGTATAGGCTTCACTCTTTTTCCCCAGAAAACATGTTACAGATAGTGAAGAATCAATGACTTACCCATAACATATCATTCAAAATATTATGTCAATTCTATGTGCTTATATGTATTTAAGCTAGACCAAGCTTCTTTTCTGCTTTGATAGTTTTCATGATAGTTCTAATAATAAAGTGTAGTTACTTAAGAAATGGGGACATACCTAAAGGTTTAATTATTTCTACTTTTTGTAAAATGAAAGATCAAACGTGTATGCTTCTCCAAGGGCCTCACAGAAAATCTCAGTGGTTGTTTTAAGTAAAGGATAATTCTGGCATTTTTAATTCAAGTGTGTGTGTGT
>JADRCD010202387.1:4191-38710 GCA_019843815.1 Montemys delectorum | reverse complement strand
TTTTTTTTTCTTTTTCCTTTGTAAAAGGAAAAAGGCAAAAAAAAAAAAAAAAAAAAAACCTTCGTGGCTTAAAAGTAGAAGTGTCAAGATGGTGTTACAATTATAGCACCAAAGTCTGGAGAGATGCCTCAGACATGGAAAGCATTAAAATATAGAAAGCTGGCTTTCTAAAATAGCTTTATGGTGCTGATTTAAATGGTTTGGATGGCTCCCCTTTAAAGTTTATTTTACTTTTTCTTCTTCTGATTGTAACCAGTCATCTGAAGGATAACTGGGGAGGAGCTCTGTCGTAGGTACGTAGCACCTTCGCCTTCCAAAAGCCAACTGGAGGAGGCCTCCAAGATCAGAAAGGTCTCTTTCGTGGTTGTGTTTCCTTTGATGTGTGCACCGGGGGGGGGGGGGGGCGGGGGGGGGGGGGGGGGGGGGTCGAGGAGCTTTGCTTGTGACGGGGGTAAGCACTCCATCGCTGAGCTGCTCTGCACCCCCAAGCTTAAGGGGCAGAAGTTTTTAAAAGAGCTATCAAAAGGACATTTGGTAAAAGGGGGACGGAGGGGGAGTCAAGTACAATGGTTCCGACAGTGGCTGTACGCATGTGAGGAGGGCATCGCGCTCCAGAGCTGAAGGCAGGGGCTATTTCCCTTTTGGGTTTGAAAACAAGGAAAAAGCAAATTAGGCACCATGAGTACCCGCACCATGAAAACTGTCACCCGGAGCCTTTCTTCACGGATGAGAAATGTCAAGGGTATTTCTAAGTTAATTGGACACACCATCAAGTGTGGCAATCTCGAGTGCATATCCTTCGAAAGGCTTGGGGTTGATGTCTTTTGAGCCAGTGCCTTCATGAAGATCTTTAATCTTCAGGGGGAAAAAAAAGTGTAGTAAGCTCTATATCACTTCTAATTTTTAAATTATAGCAAAGGTCTCCGCTCAGGATGGTTGCTACTGGAAGGAGCCACATCATCTTGAGACCCGTGGGAGCCTGAAAAACCTAGCTGGTTAGCTACTTGGCCAGTGAGTGAAACACAGAGAAGAGCTTGCAGTATTTTCTTCAAGTTTCCACCACCCTCATTAATGGATGCCACCCACAATGTAAACTGTACATCTTCTAAAGGAGAGACAGCAGAATGAGGCAGCATCCCAACACTGACAACCATGTCTTCTGACTTTGTATCAGCATCTGCAGCTTGTCTGTAGCATTTCCAATTTCATGTAAATATAGCCTGCCAAAGTGCTCTCTTTTGTCCTATGCCTACATTGCAAAGAGATAAAAGTCAGACATTTTAGTTTAAAGTTCATTCTTTGGTGTTTATGTAATCAACTTATGAGAGCGAGTGCTGTACCCATAGACAATTCCAGGAAGTCTAGAGATGGTGTAGGATGCTGCGGAAGATGCTCAGATAGCAGAGGTAAGAGCCCTCAGTGATAAATGAGTCTTTGAGCCAAAGTGTCAGGCAGTTCAGTTAGCAAAAAAGGCAGCTGTACACAGTCCAGGCAGAGGGCAGGCTTGATATGCATGATGTTGCTTGAAGTACCTGCAGGACATCAATCACCTGATGCAGAAGAGCTCTGGGATCACGCTCCCTCAAAGGAAACTGACAAATTTGTAAAGAGAAAGACTTCAGCACACTGAAAAATGCAGGAATGTGAATGACCGGCGCCTTAGATCCTGAAGGAAAACCCACACCAATCATCCGCTCATTCATTCATTTAGCAAAGACTCATTGAGTATCTGTTTAAGTACCAGGTACTAGAAAGTCCTGGCATTACAGAGACGGAGAAAACCGGCCTGGGCTCTGTAACTGTTGGGTCTCATTGATATGAACGCCTTCCACATGTGCGCAACACACGCACGCCCATAGGTGCAGCAAAGGACACTGCAGAAACGTAATCACTGTGCCTGGGATTGCACCGATGGAAAACAATGGCAGTAAGAAGCAGAGAGCACCTAATAAGCACTCTGCAGCAACAGAAAGAACACAGCGACCAGGCTGTGGGTGAATGCCGCAGGCGGAGCTGATGTAAGAACATCACACTACATGAGCCTAGTTATACATCATTTAAAGGTGAAAAACACCATGGCACGAGAGCACAGAGCATGGCTTCCAGTGAAATGAGGAGTGTCAGGTTAGTGAGGAAGGGGACCGCTGGGTACCGTTTTGATTTGGGAGCTGAGCGGTAGGCACCCAGGTGTAGTTGTTAGAGGTGTGTCTCTCTGCTCGTGGGTCCTCATCAAGGATGGAGCAAGACTCAAAGAAAGAATCAGTGTGTCAGATTTCTCAGAGCAAAGGAAGACAGCACGCATGTAGATCTGAGGACCCACGGGGCCTACCTTTTAACTACCACATCTATGCTTATTCCCAGCATCTTCTACATGTTTGCTACAGTGGTTCTCCACCTTTGTAAAGTTGAGACCCTTCCAATACAGGTCCTCATGTTGTGGTGACGCCCCAAGCATAAAATTATTTCCATTGCTACCTCATAACTGTAGCCTTGCTATTGCTATGAATTGTAATGTAAATATTTGGTTTGTGACTCCCAAAGGAGGTGCAACTCACAGGCTGAGAACCCCTGAATTAGAACATTATGTTCTAGAAGACATCCATTCCTTTTTGAGATTGCCCTGGCCCTGTGGTCGGCATCATGGCTGCTTGTCTTGAGCCTGTCTTTTACCTATGATGGTCAGGTGAAAACTAATGGAACCATGCCTGCCTCTAGGCTCTGTCGCTTAACACTACCTAAGGCATTTTCCTTTCTTCCCCTTTTATTCCTGCTTCTCCTTCTTCTTCTTCATCCTTACTGGGTTGTCCTAGATGTTATGTTATTTTTCAGATATTCTGTCAAAATGTGTTTTGGTTTGGTTTTTCTGTTTTCATTTTTCAAGACAGGGTTTCTTTGTGTAGCCCTGACTATTCTGGAACTTGCTCTGTAGACCTGGCTGGCCTTGAACTCAAAGATCCACCTTCTTTTGCCTCCCAATCCACCTAGGATTAAAGGTGTGTGCCACCAACACCAGCTTTGTCAACATTTCTAACAAAACCTTTTTTAGTAAAGGTATAATCACCATATTATTAATACACCTAAAAAAGTATCAATAGTTCCCTTGTATTGGAACACAAAGCATTTCTAGTAGTTTTAGATGTCTTCACAATTGGTCAAGAGTTTTCTGTACAGTTGCCTATTTTTTTTTAATTCCTATGAGCCCATATTTTTTTCCTTTTATGCAACAATTTATTATAGAAACTGGCTTACACTGGCTCACTTTTTACGGTAGAAGGTTCCCCTCCTGAGCCTGCTGGAATGCTTCTGCTTGCCATTTTTTTTTTTTTGTTTCGCAATGGCTCTCATAGCACAGCTTGGCTTCCACCTTACTCTGCAGCCAACGATGACCCTAAACTTCTGGTTCTCCTACTTCTATCTCTAAGAGCTGGGCGTTGGGGAATGTGCCTCCATGCCCTTGGTTTGGAGATCAAGCCAAGGCTTTGGTGTGTGGTAGGTGGCCCTGCGACTCACTTAGCTACATCCTTTGCTTTCCTTCTGCTGGTAAACATGTTTGTTCCTCTATTTCCTAGGACAGTCCATCTTACCCATTGAGGGGTTCAGTTTCGGTTTAAGCCATTCATCTTTATTGAGCCTTAATCTCCCTTGCTTTAATATGCTTTGAGACTGTGTGGATTTCCTTCCTCAGCTCTTTGTCTTGCTTGGTTTTAGCTTCTATTTTCTAAAGCTCTTAACTTTGACTGTAGCTGCTTGCTCTGTTAATGGTCACCAGACACACAGTCAACTGCGACTACAACCTCCAAGGTCAGGTTCTGGATCCTTCCCATCCCAGAATGCCTCTGGGAGAAGACTTCCTTTCCTATTCCTCGTGTGCTTGCTATAATCTTTTGAATTTAGAGTCCCTCAGCTGTCTTGGAAGGCAGACTGGGTCACTCTCCTAGAAGGGGTGTCAGAAAACTCACGGACAAGGAGATACTTAGCTGTTGCTACAACTGAAAACTCTCCCTACCATTCCACAGCACTTCATAGCGTAGACCAAGATTAGGTGCAAAGCCAACTGAAATCAACTGCCAAGGAGTGGACTGCCATCCTGTTAGCCCTCCTACACAGTTTATAAGTCAGCTTGTCCTATTTTCACTCTGACAGTCTGAATGACAGTAGCTCTCTTGTATTAGGATTCCCTTCCCTCACACTAGCAAAAAGGTTAGTAATTATTGAAGTTAGATAAGTCATGGGCACAATAACCCCTCTTTTAAAATAAAACAATCAAACTGGAAAATGGTTCTTTCCTCATGCCTGCATCAGATACGCAGAAGGTGTCAAAGCTTGAGCTGGTCACTGTCGCATTGACTGGGAAAGCTTAAAAGCTATTTTTTGAGTGGATGGCTTAAACAAGCTTTGGCCTGCACAAGACCACTGCATTTGATGCTATTTATTACGACTGAACCCTGTTCGTGTGGTAACAGCCTTGTCTCTGCGGAAGCCCATCTATCATCAAAAGCCTCTGCGTGCTTTATGTTCAAAGAACCCAGCAGTGGATAGAAAGCCAGGACTGTCCTAGATCAGGGGACTGTCACATCACCCACAGGCTGAAGAATGATTACAAGGTGCCTATCTGAGCTCTGCATGGTCCTGCTGGAGAGAAGCAAAGCACCCTTCAGGTAGACTTTTCTCAAATGAAAATTGACATTGCTCATGCAACTGAGGCCTTTAAAGGAAGATAAACATGGCTAGAAAGGTCAAGTACCTGAAGACCAGTGTGGGAAAGATGATCCTGAACCCCCTCGGAGATGGGGGTGAATGTCAGAGACTAGGCGTAGTGACAAGCCACTAACAGGGATCCTGCACTTCCTGCCGGTGACTTTATTTCTTGGTGTCTGGGGTTTGTTTTAATTCCTTTCTTTATCTACTTGTAAGTATGGAGTATGTATGTTTGTATGCACATGAGAATTCAGCTGATCAAGCATGTGTGGAAGCCAAAACCATCTTTTGAGGTGGGGTCTTTTGTGTGAACTTGATGCTCACTGATTGGCTAGACTGACTGGCTAATATCTCTGCTGATATCCTCAACTAGGCTTACAGACAAACAAGACCCTTCCCAGCTTTTTTTTTTTTTAAAATGTGGGTGCCTGGGATCTGAACCTGGGTCCTTCAGCTTATGCATTACATGAGTTATCAATTGAGCTACCCAGCCCTAACTTTTACACTATAAGTTACTCAAAATTTATTTATTTACACTGATTAAGCCTGACACCAACCTTTTCTTTAATTTTAGAGAGCATATTAGATCCACATTCAGCTTCTGGATGCCTAGCATTTAATTCCATGGGAACAAGTCAGCGACCAGGAAATATGTCGATGCAGCATGGTCCTAGAAAAAGGAAACAAGAAACAAGTCCATGTCCATAGCAAACTGGTGTGTAAACTCAGAATGATCAAATGAGATAGAGGCTATAACAGAATAGAAGAGACATAAAAACCTGGGAATCCGGATTTATCCAGGCCACCTGCAGACTCCTACAACAGGCACGGTGCATTTTCCATTGTTTGGTTGCAGTCACTTTATACTGCAACAAGCGAGTGTTGAGCTACATGTAAGTCACTCTCTCATCTTAGAAGAAACATGGGTAGCTTAGGTGTAATTTGCTGTTTGTTTTGCTCTTTGAGTTTCTTGCATGTTAGATGAAAAATGACTCAGTACCAAGACTGTTCAAAGCTCCTGCCTGTCCCCTGACGTCCATCAGCTGATCACCTGAATCCATCAAGGTGCCCTCAGCCGATCTTTCCTTGACAGTAACTAGTGCTGCCCAGGATTTTCCTTGTGGCTAGAGCATCAGTACTCTGGTCTAGTGAAAGACAGGAATTATTTGATCCAATCAATCCCTGTGTTAAGATGCTGGAGTAGTGAAGTGGCTACGTGAGTAAGGTGTTCTCCATCAAGCTTGGCAACCAATGCCTGAGACCCACATGGTAGAGGGAAGAACAGGGTCCCCAAAGCTGTTTTCTGACCTCCACGTGTGTGCCAATCTATGGGCATGTATACATGCATACACACACACACACACACACAAACGCATACAACAATAAATTAATTGAGCCTTTAGAATTGGGGAGGAAACGCGGCTCAGCAGAGCGTTAGATCCCTTGCTGTTCTTCTAGAGAGCCTTGCAGGGCTCAGCCCCCTGCAGCTCTGGCTCCAGGGAATCCAGTGCTCACTTCTAGCTTCCACAGGCACCAAGGCCCATGTGACGTCCGACACACAGATGCACAGACACGCAGATGAGCAGGCACACAGACACATAAAGAAAGGTCAGTCCTTTAAAAAAAAAAAAACATTTTTGAGAAACCCACCTCTCTACTTTGGATTTTAAAGAATTATAGTTCTCCAACATTTTCACTTAAATAAATATAAACTGCTAAAAGTGGATGTTCTGATTATGTTTCATATTCAGGGAAGAGTTCATGATACTGGCTTACCTATAAGTTTTATTTTGTGGTATTAAAATATTCATGTTAAGACTTAGAAGCAGTTTGAGAAAGCACTGTAACTACTGATCAATTTACCGCTATTGTTATTTATTTCTCTGTCTTCACTTTCTTCCAGTTCTAATTTAACCACTGCTGGCCATATCTCAGAACAAGTTTAATAAGTTTAAACTTGTATCCCATTGGTTAATATTTTAACTCTATATTTATCTCATCTTTTTACATGTTTTCGTTCTCAGCACACAGCAGCAGGGATCTATGAGGTGATTTTTTTTTTCCTGCCCAAAACTGAGGAGTTTAAGATTACATAAACGACTTCCTCTGGAGTCTGATAGCAGCTGAATGCCTTGCTATGTATAACTAGCATATGTGTACGTACATGCATACATATGCAAATCAATACATGCATTGACACATTTGCCTTGGTGAAATTCTCAGGACCTCTAAGAAGAAAATCAGATGTGGGGTTTGGGGACTTTTACTAGAGATAGAGGCTTTTAGTGAACTTAAGATCTTCAAAACAAAAATAACAGAAAGGCAAAGAACCCTCCCTAATACTGTCAAAGAACGAGGGTGGGGGCGAGGAACATAACAAGTCCAATTTTGTTTATATTTCAATAAACAACAGGCATTGGAAAAATTAACCAAAATCTTCATAATATTTATAGTTTTGCAGCATGTGTTTTGTTGTTTCATTTACTGCACCATAATTCTTAAGATGGAAGGGGCTCTTTGTAGCAGAGGAAACGGGAGAAATGGAAACATTTATTTTATGTGTGCCCTACAGGAAGAACCCCGAGAGTGGGAGAGGTAGGGCAGGTGGAGCCAGCTGCAGGAAAGAAACCCTGACCCAGGTCCCAAGGACTCTGGGTAAGAAAGCAATGTGCGTATAATTATGTCGGAAAAAGAAGCGCTTGTGAGGACTGGGAATGTGACTAGTTGGTAGAGTGCTTGCCCAGCATGCAGAAGGCCATGGACTGACCCTTAGCACCATATAAACTGGCTGTGACGGTGCACAGCTGTAATCCCAGCACTTGGAAGGCCCAGAGAAAGTTTTAGACAAGCTTGGGGTGCATAAGAACCGATTTGGAGGAAGAGGAAGGGGAAGACAGAGGAAGAAGAGGGGGAGGAGGAGGGGAGGAAGAAGAAGAGAAAGAAGAGGAAGAAGAGAAGGAAGAGAAAGAGGCAGAGGAAAACTCTACCCATCTTCTTAGCTGCACACTAGAACCTCTGAGGGTTTCCGCATCCTGGTCATGCTAGGCCAAACTCCCTGGTCGCTAGTGTAGTGCGTTAAAGCAGTGCCAGGAACTAAGTGTTTCATATGCCCCAGGTGTTTACTGCACAGAATCAGGGTTTAGAACTACTGAGGTAAGAGGTTTTCCTTAATAAGTTTTTTCTTGCAGGGTCAGCTTCTGAAGATGTTTCAAGTTTATTATGTGCAATTACTATAGCCTGCCTTTCTGTGAGTAATGACCTCTCAGTTCTCTGGGCCAGTGTGTAGGCAACCCTCATGGATATGCAACAGAAAAAAAAGATATTTAGTACACTCAAATATTTAAAGGAAAAAAAAAAACTAACCTGATTAAAACACCTGAAAAGAATTGCAATTATTTACCCCATTTTAATGGTATTTCTTTGTCGTTTGTGTCTGTGTTTATGAATTCATGTGTGTGCACCGCTGTGTGTGTGCACCGCTGCGTGTGCGCTGACGTGTATGTGCACCTTCTCACAAATGAAGGCCAGACATCAATTTCATCGCTTCCATTTTAAACGTTTTAACAATTGATGTTAAGATCCCCAGGGCTGACATCGTAGTCTAGCCCTTCCCCCTCCCCTTTTTAATCATATTGAAATTTGTCTCTAAATGTTTTGGAAATGTATGTGTTAGAGGAGTGTTTATAAGAAAGGGTTTGCTGATGGTGCTCTTCTACAGTGAAGATATAGGTCAGTACAAGACAGTGGCCATATCTGAGACCTCAGAAGATAGAATTTTCTAGTCGAAGGAGTCTGCAATAACTGGGAGGGTTGGACTGGAAAAGTAGCAACTGTTGTGGGCTAACCCGTCAGCACTAACTACTTGTGGTCACATGCTGATCCAAGCAGAGATCACCTGACTTCCCAAGACTTCCCTCAAGCCCAGGATAAACTGAGCACAGACATGATGACACTGCAGAAGAATGACATGAATCCTGTCTCAGTGCAGTTAGCCGGAGGCTGGAGGCTGGAGGCAGGAGGTGCGTGTGGGTGGTAGGACCGCAGACCAGGGTGACAACCAGCCACTGGAGCTGCATACGCTGAATGCCTTGTGTCTTCCTGCTCATCCCTCACAATCAAAGTATAAAAGATGAACGAAGGTTTAAGACAGTGTAAGCCATTTAACAGCCCTGGGGCCTTTCAAAAATATGTATTTGTTTTTATCTGGTGTATGTGCACTATGTGTCTGCTGGAGCTTGCAGAAGCCAGGAGAGGCCTCAGAGAAGTGAAGTTACAAATGGTTGTGAGCCATCATGTGAATGATGAGAAGGAAACCAGTCCTCTGTGAGGCAAGTAAGTACTTTTAACCAGTTACTAAGCCATCTCTCTGAGCCCTTAGACTAATTCTTAAAATAACTTTAAAGAGTTAAGTACTGAAAAACAACTCATTTTTTTTTTCCTCAGTAATCTTTTGTTGTTAGCAATCAGTGTTTATTTTCAGCTTGGATATTCATAATCACCCTCCTTTAAAACATTTCCTTTACCCTCTAGGTATGTATCTTGGAGACGTGGCTTCAGTCAAGTAGTTTAATCCACATGACTGTATCTAAAAGAAATCTCTACTTTTGGAGATAAAATGGAATACTTGTCCACTTGGAAAGAGAGATAAAAAAAAATTGGCATACTTTTGCACATTAACATCAATAAGACATGTTTATTCTGGTATGCCTGTTATATAAAGAATGTAACCATTTAACGTTATTTAAAATAACATTTAAGGGCAGGTGAGCGGGTTCAGTGGATAAAGCACTTGTCACAAAATCCCAACAACTTGAGTTCAGTCCCCAGAGCCCACAAAAAACGTAGACAGAACTGACTTCACAAAGTGATCCTCTGGCCTCTGTGCACGCTCGTGTGCGCACACACACACACACACATACAAACACACACACAAACACCCACCCACCCACACACACACATCCACCCACACACACCCACACACACCCACACAAACACACACACACACACACACACACACACACAATAAGAATAAATTTAAAAAAAAAATAGAGGGACTGGAAAGGTGGCTCTATGGTTAAGAGCTCATGCTGCTCTTGCAAAGAAAGGACTCAAGCTGAGTTCCCCTCACCTTCCAACAGCAGTTGACAGCCACCTCCCACTTCAGCTCCAGGGATCCAAGATCTCTGGCCTCTTCTCCTTGGACACCTGCATCCATGTGCACATAACCATACAGATACATAGGTACACACGTGCATACACAGACATACATACAGAATTAAAAATGAACGTCTTTAAAATAATTATCAAAGAAATGAGAACATGGGGAATTTATCATTTCACAACTTTAAAAAACCAGCTCAGGCAGAATGCTCAGTGAAAGCTAAAACACATTGTGCAGTCTATTACTCAATCTTGCAAATATTTCTTTGCAAATTATAATTACAAAGAAAAAGGTGGTAACTTGATGAGGGTTGTGAGCAACTGCCAGACACTAGCTCAGCTGAAATAGAATGGACAAACCAATGTTGAGTTCCCTGATGCTAAGCTCTGAAAGAGACTCCTTGGTACCTGTGCGATCTGCTCACCCCAATGCACTGGGTCATAAAAAAACAATGAGGCCATCAGCATGAGAGACACGCTGAGCTGTTGATGTAGCTCAGCGGTAGAGTGCTTATCTAACAAGCATTAGGCCTGTGCTTCAAACTTCAACACTGCACACACCAAAAAGAGACATTCTGTAATTGGCCTGTGTCTTAGTTATGGTTTTACTGCTGTGAACAGACACTATGACCAAGGTAACTCTTATAAGGACAACATTTAATTGGGGCTGGCTTGCAGGTTCAGAGGTTCAGTCCATTATCATCAAGGTAGGAGCACGGCAGCGTCCAGGCAGGCATGGTGCAAATGGAGCTGAGAGTTCGAGGAGCTGAGAGTTCTACATCTTCATCTGAAGGCCACTAGCAGAAGACTGGCTTCCAGGCAGCTAGGATGAGGGTCCTAAAGCCAGACTTCCAGGCAGCTAGGATGAGGGTCCTAAAGCCAATGCCCACAGTGACACACCTACTCCAACAAGGCCACGCCTCCAAATAGTACCACTCCCTGGCCCAAATATATACAAACTATGACAGCCTGTATGATCCAAAATTGTTCAACCTGTCATGAAAGGTTGAGGTTCTATACAAGAGATTAAAGAACACAGAAACTAAATGTAATGTATGTTCCTTGGTCAAAGTCTAGATATGGAAGAGAATTGCTTTTCCTACAAACTACAGTAAAAGGGGAGATGAGATAGAGTTGTATACATGTTAAATTTCCCGAATTGATTTCATGGCCATAAAGTCATTGTTGAAGATACATAATTGAAGTTATACTTAGGCCTATAGAATCATGATATCTAAAATAGGTCATCAAAAGTAACAAAATAAAGCAGGTAAGATGGCTCAGTGTAGACAGACCTTTACTCCTAGGCTTGACAACCTGCCTGAATTCCTGTCTCCAGAACCCACATAGCAGGAGAGACCAGACTTGTGCAAGTTGTCCTTTGAGCTCCACCCTCCCCCAATAGTAAATAGATAGCTTTTAAAAGTAATACGCTTTGTTAAAAATTAATAAACCTAGATGACAGGCATAAGAAGTTCATTGTGCTATGTAAGATCTAGGGATTTTTCTTCTCAAATAAAACACTTGTAAAATCTATATAAATAGATTACTCAAGAAGTCTGGTACAGACATCATTTGGGGAAGGTCCTTCATATGTTTGTTTGTTTGTTCACTTCCCCCTCCATCTCAGCCCTCTGTGAACACTTTAACAAGTGTTTAATGGTTTGTGAAGAGACAATAAAGCTCTAGGAGAGAATTCAATTTAAAGGAAATCATTTTAAAAATTGACAAATCCATTTGTAGTTCAATAACCATCTCCTAATTTATTGGGTTAATAAATTCAGGATTTGGAGCAGTTAGATTTTCCTGGCATTTTTATTGTAGTAAAACATATGTAGCATAAAATTTGCCATTATAACCAATTTTTGATGGCATTAAGGACATTCACATTGATGCAGTCATCACTATCTTTCATCTCCAGAATACTCTGGAGCATTTCATCAACTGTCCCGAGATCCCAACCACTAGACATGAGCTCCTTATCCCTCGGCTTAGTCATTTTATATAGTCTAGAAATGCACCCATTACCAGAAATGTGTCCTGAAAATACTCTCCCCCATTCTATAGGTTGCCTTTTTCCTTTAATGCATAAAATTTTCAAGATTGGGGCTGGTTTTACAGCTCCGTGGTAGAACATTTTCCTAGTGCATATGAAGAAGAAGTTTTTCATTTTCATAGAGTGAAGCTCACTTTGTCCACTCTCTGACAATTGCTAATTCCCAGAAGCATTTCTGCTTGGTGTTTGGAGTACTTAACAGGAGTAGCTGGTTTGTTTTTGGTTTGTTTGTTTGTTTCTCTTTGCATTTTCGAATAGTAATGACAACCACCATTCACCTTTGCAGATGGTGTAATTGACAGGTGTCATGCTCGATACTTTTTTAAACTAAAATGTATTACAGACTCTTTTGCATAATGATTTCCCATGAAATCTTCCTTTGAATACTTCTGGAAATGTCTCAGAAAACTACCTTATGTGCTCCAGAACAAACGCCTTGTTCCATTTTCGTTTTTCCACTTCGGGCGCCTCTATTTTGCCTGACTGCCATTGACCCTGGAGGGAGTTTAAAGCTGCTGATGTCCTCTAACTGCGCATGCTTTTGAGGCCTCTGAAGTGCCCTCTCCTGAAGCAGCCACCTCGAGCTCCCTTGCACAGAAACCTGTCACTTTCCTGCCCTGGGGAAGTCACCGAGGTTAGCGTAGAACATGACGGACTGAGTGCTGAGTAGCAGGTTAGGGACCCAAAGTACTGCTAAAGAAAATATTGACACATGCTAAGTGTAAGGAAGACTTTGTTCAGAACCACTGTGAAAGGTGTCAAGATTATTACAAGTGGGAGAAGACTGGGCTCTCCTCCAAACACAACAAGAGCAGGATTCATAACCAAAGAGTGAGTGCTTATGTGAACAGAAAGGCCAGAGAATGGAAAATTACATCAAGGGATCCTACTTAAACTGACTCAGTAAGATTCTTGTGGAAGATGGGCCATAGTTATCAGGTGCCAAAAGGACAGAAGGAGGAATTTAATTAGATAGTCAGATTGCCTCTAAATGACTCAGCTTTATTCTTGGAACAATGAGTGCAGGTTAGGAACCTGGGGACAGCCTGCAAAAGAAGAGAACTTAACAAAAAGCCTGACTATAAAGTTCATGCCAGGAGCAAACTTCTGTCCATCTCTCCCCTGTTCAAAGCAGGAAGACCCATTGCAGTCTAGGGACACATAAACTTTCTCTGTGGTTACTCTACTCTGATATTCTGTTTGCAAAATAAATCTGGTCTAATTAGATCTATCCTGGTCACTACATCAATAAAACTGAACGTTAAAGAACCACATTGGCATTTAGAGTTTCCTTGGCTGGTATTTTCCATACGGATTCAGATTATATCTTTTTAAAAGCTTCCGAAGAAGCTAGGGAGATGGTTCAGTGGGGGTAAAGTTCCTGCTATGTAAATATGAGACCCTAAACTGGGATCCCCGGCATCCTTGTATAAGTTGGGCAAGGTAGCTTGTAATCCCAGTTCTCTCAGGGCAGACCCAGGAGGATCCCTGGACCCATCTAGCCAGCCAACACAGTCAGATATGTGAGTTTCAGGCTCATTCAAAAAAAAGAACGTGGAACCAGAGACTTGGCTCAGTGGTTGAAGATGTTTGCCATGAAGCCTGATGACCTGAGCTCAGTACAAAGAGAGAACTGACTTCTGTTTGTAGTCTTCTGGCCTTTGTGTGCATAACACACACAGATACTACACACAAAGCCCCTGGACACTAGGAAGCCGTACCAGAACAAGGCTTGGGACTAGTTCTTTCTCTTGGATGCTTCTGTGCTCTTTCCCTAGTTGGTACAAAAGATACACTGGCCTTCCCCTGAATACACGTTCAAACTCTCTTAACCTTTCTGATCCCTGTTGGGTGCATCGTCGGGGAGGTGCTAAGGGAGGCGACCCTAACCTAAGGTCACCTCACCCGGTTCTGCAGTAAGTTATTATAACCATGTGGTCACATCTGATGTTTCTACCACTTTCCTGTTATATTCTGTCACAAAGAGGACATGTTCACACTGAACTTGTGCAAATAATAAGATTACCATGGAAATAAGAATATTCAATCAGAATTTCTGAGTTTGGAAAGGATCAAGCAAAGAAAAAAAAATGTGTTTCATTTCTGTTTACAAAGGTATAATCATTGCCATGAGTTATAGATAGCTTAGGATGAAAAAAAAAAAGTTCCTTACAACTCCCTCCCCAGCCCCCCACCCCTGCTACATAAACATCAAAGAATCAAAAAACACCCAAACTAAAAGCAACAATCCCCCTTCAAAAGCTGCCCAGTGCGAGGTAGTTAACCCTTGCTTGCTCAACTTGACCTCGAGTCAGCAGCTTTATGAAATGAGCTTCTCGACGGGTGCAGTTGGAAGTCCTTACTGTAGTGACCCTGGACTTCTGTTCCTCCCACATCCGTGGGTGCTCCTTAGAGGTGTGTTTCACCATGCCTGGTTTTGGCAACCAAAAGGTAAGTTGAATTCAGGACACTCTGGCTGCTGGCCAGCACTCTACCAATCAAACTACACCCCCAGCCTTTGTTTACTATTTTTTTTTCTAATCTTTTTTGAAACAGGGTTTTCAAACTAACCTCAAATTTTTCTTTTTTTCTTTTTTCTTTAGGGTTTTCAAGATGGTTTGTTTAGCTCTGGCTGACCTGGAACAAACTGTGTAAACCAGGCTGGCCTCGAATTCAGAGACCTGCCTCCCTCTGCTTCTGCTGCTTGAGTGCTGGGTTAAAGGCGGGTACTACGCGCGCGCGCGTGCGCGCGCACACACACACACACACACACACACACACACACACTTACACATACCAGTTACTTTTAATATGCCTTGACTAGCTCAAAGGCTGGCCAGTTCTAATGCTTCCGGCTGGTAGCAAGCACTCCCCTCTGGTACTACTGTTTAAACATCTTTTAAAATCTACATGTCATCTCTGCTCCCCCAAACACAGCTGTGGAAGTGGCCCGTGTGACCACTTTCCCTGATTCTCACATGTCGGTGGGCCTTTAGGTCTGGTCTTCCTTCTTCCCTATCATGGCGCTCTCTGCCTTCTCCCTCTCTCGCGATTCCTAGACTCCAAGTCCCGCCTCAGTCTACCTGCCCAGCCATTGGCTGTTGGTTCTTCATTGATCGAACAAAAACCAATTAGGGACAAGGACCTTCAGCGTTTGGACATGCAGGGTCCCGATTTGGGGGACTGGATTAATTCAAAGCCTTACAACCAATTCCCAACAGGTATGTGTCAAGCTATGCACACATTTTAACATAACGACTCCAAAATTAAAATTATGGCTGGTAATATGAAGTTGAATATATAATTAGCAATAAGAAAATTAATTATCTATGAATGTCATGAAATTCCTGATTAGAGGTGTTAGAGGTGTGTTTCTATATATATCAATGTTTACCTATAAAACATGACCTAGGGTTATCTTTATTACATTGAGGTGGGAAACTTGCCCATTGCTGTGGCACTAGTCCTTAGGCAGGGGATTCTGAGTTGTTTTAAGAGTGGAGAATGCAAGCCGAGCCGTCTTTGCACGTACACGTGCACCTTCTTTGCAGTCGGCTCTTTTTTTTTTTTTTTTTTTTTTTTTTTTTGGTTTTTCAAAACAGGGTTTCTCTGTATAGCCCTGGCTGTCCTGGAACTCACTCTGTAGACCAGGCTGGCCTTGAACTCAGAAATCTGCCTGCCCCTGCCTCCCAAGTGCTGGGATTAAAGGCGTGTGCCACCACTGCCCGGATGCAGTCGGCTCTTGACTTCGGGTACAATGTTATCTCAAGCTTCCTGTCTTTGTGGCTTCTCCATATAGTTCCACACCTACACTGTGTGCTAGAACAAACCCTTTCTCCTCTGGTTGCTTCTGTGGGGGCATTTTATCACTGCAACAGGAAGAGGAACCAAGACAGAAGAAGCCATCCTCTCTAAGAAAGAAAACCAAATTCTGCTTTCTTTCACGGCCCTGCGCTTCTGCGGTTCATCTTTACCATTGTTTGGTGAAAATTTTCCCTTTAAAAAGAAAACCTTGCCAGGCAGTGGTGGCGCACGCCTTTAATCCCAGCACTTGGGAGGCAGAGGCAGGCGGATTTCTGAGTTTGAGGCCAGCTTGGTCTACAGGGTGAGTTCCAGGACAGCCAGGGCTACACAGAGAAACCCTGTCTCAAAAAATAAAATAAAATAAAATAAAATAAAATAAAATAAATCTTATAAATAAACCCATCCAATCTCATTCACCTCCTTTGACTCCATGAGAGTACACACTGGCTATGCATCCAAGCCATGTCCCACCCGTCCTGTTTCTTCTTGTGGGACAACCAGCCATTTCAATTTAAGAAAAAGTTATTCTCTTGCCTCTTTAAGAGAAAGATCCTACATTCTCTGAATGACTTTCCTGTGATGTTACTTCTCTTCACCTTCATTTTTTTCTACTATTTTTATTTATATGTGTTGACCATAAGTTTTTCACCGTAAAATACAAAGTAGTGGAAGTTGTGAGTCACTTGTTA
Organism: Montemys delectorum; assembly: GCA_019843815.1. Taxonomy (NCBI): domain Eukaryota; kingdom Metazoa; phylum Chordata; class Mammalia; order Rodentia; family Muridae; genus Montemys; species Montemys delectorum. Next base: position 22,303 of record JADRCD010202387.1, on the reverse strand, counting down.
CAGATCAGCCTTCTGAGGCGGGCTAGTGGAACGTAGGACCATGCGCCATCTGATGATGTGTATAGGTACGTGCTTTTCACAGTACAGCTTTCTAATGTGGCAAAAGAATACGTTTACTAGCATATCCAACTAAAAGTATTCTCTCAGTGCCATATGAAAATAAAAAGCCAGCATGGTGGCCCATGCTTGTAATCACAGCATTCAAGCGGTGGAGTCTAGAGGATCAGGAGTTCAGGTTACTCTTGGGTGCACAGTGAGTTGCTTAAAGCATGCCTGGGTTATATAAGACTCTCTCTCAAAAGACTAAAGACAAATTGTATATATATATACACAATTGTATATATGTATAGATATGTATATCTATACATATACATACATATACATACATAAATATGTGTATATATATGTGTGTGTATACACATATATATGTATGTATATGTATGTATATGTATATACATATATATATTCTTTTTCATCTTCTTTACATGCCTTCTTCTTCTTCTTCTCCTTCTCCTTCTCCTTCTCCTTCTCCTTCTCCTTCTCCTTCTCCTTCTCCTTCTCCTTCTCCTTCTCCTTCTCCTTCTCCTTCTTCTTCTTCTTCTTCTTCTTCTTCTTCTTCTTCTTCTTCTTCTTCATTTTTTCATGCTTTATTTTCCTTACAAATAACCTAGCTCTTTAGTAACCATCTGTCACTTAGTATGATGGTTTGCGTATGCTTGGCCCTGGGAGTGGCACTGTTGGGAGACGTGGAATTGTTGGAATAGGTGTGGCCTTGTGGGTGTGGGCTTTAATACCCTTGTCCTAGCTGCCTGGGAGTCAGTCTTCTACTAGCAGCTCTCAGATGAAGATGTTGAACTCTCAGCTCTGCCTGCACCATGCCTGCCTGGATAATGCCATGCTCCTGCCTTGATGATAATGAACTGAACCTCGAAACCTGTAAGCCAGCCCCAATTAAATGTTGCACTTTATAAGAGTTACCTTGGTCATGATGTCTGTTCACAGCAGTAAAGCCCTAACTAAGAAACTTGGTGTAATTCTGAGGCTACAAGTTACCAACAAGATTTTGGAAACTTCCAGGAAGTCATCTTATTGACCTTAATTAATCATCATCTCATGCCATCTGATGATGCTATATATTAATTGTTTTATCACATGTACATATCAGACAAATATACTCAAAACAAAAACCTGCTAAATACTTGAGAGGGTTTTTGTTTTGTTTTGTTTTTGTTTGTTTGTTTTGGTTTTTCGAGACAGGGTTTCTCTGTGTAGCCTTGGCTGTCCTGGAACTCACTCTGTACTGTAGGCCAGGCTGGCCTCGAACTCAGAAATCCGCCTGCCTCTGCCTCCCAAGTGCTGGGATTAAAGGCACGAGCCACTACCACCCGACTTGAGTTTTTCTTACTGGTATGGTTGCCGTACATGAAAAGGTACTACAATTCATCTTTTCTATATCTTTACCTGTGCACTTGTCTCAAAATTAAATTTATCCCTTAGATATTTTAATACCTGATAGAAAGCCCTTTATGTCCTCAGTAACCTCCATGCGGACAAGAACATGCTCCCATAATGCTTAGACCTGAAAAGTAGAAGACACATCCACTTCCTCTAAACCAATAATGCCAAGCCAGGCTCATCAAAATTTTTCCTTAAAACGTAAAAAACAAGTTGTTAATGCGAAGGCTAGGCTGACTCCATGACAGGCTTCAAATTGGCAATTAAGGAGACTAGGCCTAAATCTCTGTTTCCAAGAATTCGACAAGTCCAGGCAAGTCCAGGCCTCAGAAACTGCCCAGTCACTGGGCCTGAGGCAAGGACAATGGGTCAGCAGCAGTTTCCAGACCTCCCCAGCAACAGTTAGTTTCCAGATGGAGGACAGAGGTCACCTACCCCAGAATCTCCTAATGGGCTTTAAATCAGGCCTGCAAGCTCATTGGGTGCCTCTCTGTCTTGGTAACGGGACACCCCAGCATACTGGATTTCTGCAGAATAAAACACTCTTTGAGTTTACATACTAATTGAGTCCTGGGTGCTGTTCTTTGGTGAATCATGGACCCTTACATTAGTTTCTATGTTTCTAAAAGCTATGATCATTTTCAATCTTTATAAGTACTTATTTATTTCTAAGTATGTTTGAATAGAACATCTAAATCCTTCATGATAGAAATTAAGTTGATAATACTATCTAGAGGTATAAAAGTATGCACAGGTTTTATATATATATATATATATGCATTTACAATATACACATACATATTATACATATGTATATATATATATATTTACAATATATATACGTACATATTATACATATGTACATATATAGACATCAAAGAGATGCAGACAGAGACCTCACAGAGCTTTGCTCTAAAACTTAGCCATGAAGCAGTTAAATACAACAATACCCAACTACATGGTTTATAAAAAATAGTTGGCACTCATCTCTGCTCCAGTTTATATTTTTATCTGAATTATGTTTTTGGCAAATGGGACATGCTAAGGTTGAGTACACAGTAGATGGTTCAAGCTTTTTATAAGTGTTTGTAGAAGGAGCTCTTGGACTCTCTTCGGCCTTACGAAGGCTGTGGCTTACAGTTCAGGCAAAGGCTGAGGAAGAGATCAAGTCACTGTTTGCTTGTCCCCAAAGCTCTCTCTTGAGAACCCCATTGGGGGGGCGAGGCTTAAAGCTATACCCTCAGTGGTAAACTGACTATGTGGGATGAAAAAAAAAAAACGGAGGCCAGTATTGAGCAGAGGGATGAAAGCAGTAGGAGGTTGAAGGGATGAGTCACAGGACTCAGAGACGTGGCGGAGGGGGAGGGGAGAGAAGGAGCAGTGGCCGGAAGAAGGAGGAGGAGCAGGAGGAAGGGAAGAGTAGCCTGCTGGGGAGAGTTTAAGGTCCAGGTTATGCTTGCAGAAGCACAGTACCATAAGGAAGGCCGCAGAGAACTGCAGCTGTGACTCGGATGTAAGGTGCTTGCTTGTCCTGTGAGGCGCTCGCTTGTCCTGCGAGGCGCTCGCTCTGTGCTCTGTCCCCAGTACAAACTGTGCATCGTGGCACAAGCCTATAATCCCAGAATCAGGAGGCAGAGGCAGGAGGATCAAGAGTTTAAAGGATATCTTGTAGTGCGTAGCAAGTTTGAGGCCATCGGGGAGCTACGTGAGATATGAAAGAGGGAGAGGGGAGGGAGGCAAGGAGCAGAGGGACGGGGAGAGTCGGGGAGGGCCCAAGGAAAGAAAGCAAAAGGAGGAAGAAGGGGAGGGGAGTAGAAGGTAGGAAGTACGGAGGTAGGCAGGAAGAAGGAAATAAGGACAGACAGACAGACAGACAGAGTCTGTGCAGAAAAAGAGAACATTTTCTGTGAAATGCCCCACCACCACCACCACCACCACCACCACCACCACTGCCGCTGTCCCTACTGCTTCCACTCCACCCCCAAGGGGAGGGGGAGGCGAGAAGCAAGATCAAACAGAATATAGAGGCCTCCCTGCATTCAAGGTGTGGGTCCTTACTTGAAAGGGTCAGGCAGGATTTCTGGCCCAAGAGATACAACCGCAGAAAGTACAGCCAGCACCTTAGGATTCAAAATCTGTCCCACAGCACACACCCCAGTGATCTGCCTCATCAGCTCAGGAGGCTGACTCACCAAAGGGATCCCAGGAAGCTGGTCATGGGTACAGCCAGATTCTTCAAAGGCACACACTTGAACACAGGGGGAAAAAATCCAGAGCCCAGGGATGAGTTTGATCTTACCCACACCACTGCATCATAACCATCTGATACTTAACCGTGATGTAGCTTCACTAAGGATGACTTCCGGGGGGTCATCTAGAGTTTCTCAGATGTAGCTGAGGGTGTAGCTCAATTGGCAGGATGCTTGCTCAGAATACTTGAGGTCCTGGGTTTGATCCCTAACTCTGTATAAACTGAGGCGGTTGTACACACTGTCATATCAGCACTCTGGAGCTGAGGCTCAATTCTGAAAACAGCAGGAGCGAGAGGCCGTCCCCAGCCAATGATCAATATCACAGGATCCATGGATGAGGCTACTTAAATCAAGGGAAGAGGGGTTGTTGTTGTTGCTGTTGTTGTTGAACTAACTTAATCAGTGCCTCCTGATTTAGCAGGGATCTTTCTGTAAATAGGCTTCCCTGGCCCAGCTTAAATGGACTGGTTGAAACTTCACTGATATGTGGGTGCAGAGAATCTTGACTGCAGTTCTACCAGAAGAGAGTCTGTCACTCCCTACAATGTTCTGCACTTGAGGAGACCAAAGAGGACAGGGACAACTGTAAGTGCGCCTAACATTTCCCTCTCCTCTTTGACCAACAGATTCTGTCATGGGGCGTTGCTCTGGCCTTCATTTCCCCTGTCAGTCCTGTGTAGAAGCCGAAAGGCTTCACTCAACATAGCCTGAGTGTGGGTGCCTCAAGTCCAAGGCAGAGAGCAGTTTAGTCAACACATCTTCTCCCACGATCTGGTGTCCTGGCCAAGTGAACAAAGCCGGGCATGGCCTAGCCCATTTCTCTCCAGAATAAAGTCACTTTTAGGCAGGGAGTAATTGAAATACAGATCACTCAGAAAAGATATCCCTTTCCCCTAGAGAGGCCTGGTTTGTTCAGCTGACAGGACACTGGTTGAATTGAGCAAGCAGCTGTCTCCCTTCAGAACTATTTGGACTGTGGCTTGTGGCCTCCCTTGGGGGTTGGGGCTAACTGGTCTTAGATTCATATTACTAAAAAAATGTAATGTAGGGAAGAGCCGGGCGGTGGTGGTGCACGCCTTTAATCCCAGCACTTGGGAGGCAGAGGCGGGCGGATTTCTGAGTTCGAGGCCAGCGTCTACACAGTGAGTTCCAGGACAGCCAGGGTTACACAGAGAAACCATGTCTCAAAATAAAAAAAAAAAAAATGCAGGGAAGAAAACAGAAGTTTGTCATTTCATTTGACCTAAGGACAAATCTTAGCGTTGTGTGCTGACCCAGGAGGCGGATGCAGTATTGGTATTTTGTGACTTTAAATACTGGGAGATCCTTCCCTGCCCACCACTGGGGTGTTTTATGCTAATGATCTGTAGTTTTCACTGGGCTTACAGTGAGCACTTCACCTTTGGCCACACTGTCCTGTCTTCTAAACCTGCCCTTTAGCTGTCTTCTTCCCTGCATCCCTTGTAGAAGAGAATACACCATAGAGTTATAAGCAGGAAGTTTTGTAAAAATAAAACCATTTCCTGATCTCTCCCTTCCGGCTACCCCTGAAATACTCACAAAAATGCATCATCTTCTGGCCTCTGATTAAGGGTGACAAATGGATTGAAGGTTGACTGTTCCCATTCTTAAAAACATACTGCATTCCGAAAACCACTCCAGACAGCTCTGGGAGGAAGCGTTCATATCACAGTTGAATCTTCCCTTTTTCAAGATACTTTGCTCCTTGCTCCAACTTCACGTTCTACCATTTCCTTCACGTCTTTTAACCTTTTAGCATTTTATCAAGTCTGTCTTAGTTAGGGTTTCCATTGCTGTGAAGAGACACCATGACCTAGGTAACTCTTATAAAGGACAACATTGAATTGGGGCTGGCTTTTACAGGGTCAGAGGTTCAGTCCATGATCATCATGGCAGGAAGCATGGCAGCACCCAGGAGGTGTGGCATCAGAGGACCTGGGAGTTCTACATCTGTGTCCAAAGGAAGCCAAGAGCAGACCATCTCTTCTGCACAGGGTGGAGCTACAAAGTCCACCCCAACAGTTGCACACTTTCTCCAACAAAGCCATACTTACTCTAACAAGGCCATACCTCCTAATAGTGCCACTTCCCAGGCCAAGATTATTCAAACCACCATAAGGTCCAACATTCAGTTGATACAAATGCAGAGCTTGGGGTCCTTTAATGCCTGAGAATGGCATTGTGTCTAACATCTCATTTAGTTTCAAAGACTTCATTTAGTTTCACAGACTCCCAGGCCTTACCCTCAGAGTAGCAAAGAGATTTCTTCTAAAAGAACGAGCACCAGGGTTTGATCATGATTCTCTAGATAGAACTGAGAAGTGCTCTAAGGGCATGCATGAAATTACCAAAACAGAAAGCAACTGGCTTGCTGGGTTTAGACTTGAGTTTGACCCCTGAGACCCACAGGGAACAGAACATGCACACACAAATACACTCACATAAATATAATACTAAAAGTTAAAAGAAGGTTCAGAGCTGGGTGTGGTGGACGACATCTGTTAATACCAGCACTCAGGAGGTAGAGGCAGGAGGATTACCACTTCCAGCTTGGGCTGACAGTGAGAGCCTACCAGGAGGAGGAGGGGGACAAGGATGGGGTAGAAGAATGAACAGAAGCAGGAGAGAAGGGAGAGGGGAGGAAGAGGAGGAAGGAGAGGGGTGGTAGGAGGAGGGGAGAGAGGAGGAGAATCTGAGGTGGGGAAAGGGTTGTTTGGGTTGTATAGTAAAAAGGCTTACCAGTACATCTAAAATTTTACCATACCTTCACTTTAGCTCCTAATTATGTGTCCTGGAAACCTTGTGTTTCTGCTTGGGCACCTTTTGCTGTGTGAATCCCACATTTGGATCGATCATAGAACATCTTATAAAAGATACAGGGCAATTATGTCAATTGTTACCTTTTGAACGAGCCAGACTGCTCCATTTTCTGGTACCTATGTCTCTATAGAATTGCGTATTTTCTAGAATTCTGTGTTAAAACAGAAAGAATGGACAGAGATCCAGACCAGCGTAGATTGTCACATGGGTTTGAAGCTCCAGATTGTCCAGTGCTGGTGGCAGGGGCCACTCTGATGGTAGAAGACCCATGTCCAGGAGAACGGCAGCACTTGTGAGAGGTGGAGAGTAAACAAGGTTCAAAGCCTGGAGCAGCTTAAAGCTTGCACTTTGTGTTGCTCTATTCAGCTCTGCTTGGTGACAATGATCTTTGCGCAATCTGAGAAGCAGCTACAGGGGCTGGAGAAAGAGTTCAGCAGTCAAGAGCCCTGGCTGGTCTTCCAGAGGACCCAGGCTCATTCCCAGCACTCACATGGTAGCTCACAACTGCCTGTAACTCCAGTTCCAGGAGATCTGACTCTGTCTTCCCATCTCCCTTAGCACTGTACAAACACAGTACACAGACAATATGCAAGTAAAAAATTTTACCCATACACATAAAATTAAATTGAAATTATTTTTTAAAAAGTAACTTCAGACTGTGATGATTAATCTTCATTGTTATCTTGGTAGGATTTATTTATTTATTTGTTTGTTTGTTTTTCAAGACAGGGTTTCTCTGTGTAGCCCTGGCTGTCCTGGATTCACTCTGTAGACCAGGCTGGCCTCGAACTCAGAAATCCACCTACCTCTGCCTCTCAAGTGCTGGGATTAAAGGCATGCGCCACCACACCTGGCTCTCTTGGTAGGATTTAGAATCATCAGGAATACACATTCCTAGGAGTGTCTGTAGGCATTTCTAGATTGGGTTAATTAGTGTGCAAAGAGCCACCACAGGTGTGAGTGCCAAACATGATCTAAGGTCCTGGACTGAATAAAAAGGAGAAAGGGAAGTGAGCATCACATTCATCCTTCTGCTTCCTGACTGTGTGACCAGCTGTGTGACAGTGTGACCAGCTGCCTCAGCACCCTACCACCTCACTACAAGGCCTCTTCCAGCCATGCCTTCCCATCTGTGATGGATTGTACTCAAACTGTGTGCTATACACTAGTCAGGGTTCTCTAGAGGGACAGAGTCAACGGGACATACATGCATATGTGTGTGTGTGTGTGTGTGTGTGTGTGTGTGTGAATGCGCGTGCGCACGTGCGTGCATGTGTACGTATATGTGTATATGTGTGTGTGTTCGTATGTGCATCCATGTGTGTATTCATTAAATCGGATGTAAAATAGTAACAATAGCAAAATCCCCCCTGAGAGCTGGAGAGTCTGGCAGTTTACTTGATCTTCGAGCCTAGGTGCCTTAGCAGTCAAGGCAGTCCCATAATGCTTATCTCTTGCTTTAATGGTGCGAACAACAACCAGTAGGGTCACAAAGCAGTTGTCTCAGTTCTTAATAGACACCTGAAGCCTAGAAGGGTCCTGCAGAGAGCAGCTGGTTCCTAGTCTGCAATGACTGGAAGACCTGGATCTGCCATCAGGGAAGGAATCAGCAGCAGCAGGAACGTGGCAAAAAAAACTCATCAGCAAGAAAAAAGGCCACCGAGGAATGGCCTTCCTTCTGCCACACTTCCTTTTTATTATCATTACATTTTATTATTTTTCATTTATTCACTTTACAGCCCACTCACTGCCTACCTCCCCATCACCCCTCCAACAATCTTCTCCCCTTCTCTGAGAGGGTCCTGGCACATCAAGTCTCTGCGAGGCTGGGCACATCCTCCCCACTGAGGCCAGACAAGGCAGCCCAGCTAGAACAACATATCCCACAGACAGGCAACAGCTTTGGGATAGCCCCTGTTCCAGTTATTCGGGACCCACATGAAGACCAAGCTGCACATTTGCTACATATGTGCCACACTTCTTTTTATCTGGGCTGCCAGAAGGTGTCTTCCACGTTTGTGGTGGATCTCTCTAAGCTGCCTTTGAAATAGGTTCAGTTCTCAGAACGCATTCTAGAGACCTCAAGGATGCTGGGAGTCCTAAAAATCCATCCCCCTGCTAGAGACTCAAGCCTGGAAGTCAACGAAATGCATAGGAAGGGGGCCTCTGATGCACTGGTGATCCCGGACCTCCTTCTGGAACTCTTAAGAAGCTCCTCATTCTCAAGGCAGCTTTGGCTTCCCCGGAACTCACAGGGGAGTGAGACAATAAAGTTACTAGGCATCTAATGTAGAGTACTAAGAGTGTGGTACCCAGGACTAGGGATTTATCTCTATGGTACAAGGTTTGTATATCATGTCTACAGCTCTGAGTTTGATCCCAGCAAGTAGGTAGTACGTTGAAAGACACTAACAAAAAAATCATCGTAGTCACATTGAGATGGCTCTTTGTTTTACGTTCTTTGGAAGAGTCTCAACAACAATGGCTTCCACTATAGGCAGGGATGCTTGAGAAACGCCGGGTCATTTAACACGCAGGCTTTTGAACTATGTATCAAAGTATTTGTGAAGAACACAGTCATGAGTCATTCACTAAAAGATGTCTATAAACATTTTCATTTTCTTATAAATAATTACTAGAAGAGAAAGAGCGCAACTAGAAGAAAGGACGGCAGCACCCTAAGTGCTTGTACCTCATCCAAAGCTCTTCATAAAGGCTCTGTGCAAGAAGCAGGAGCATGATTTTAATGGGCTGGGTGGGTTCTTGCGTTCCCAGGGCACAAAGCAGGAGGTTGGGAAAGCTCGGTGCTCTGAACCCAATGTACTTTATACATTTATTCAGAGAAGGATAGTTGAGTTTTAATTATTTATGATAATAGCCCTCAGTGCACTAGTAAATGTCCTTCGGTGCATATTTTGTAAAATAATGAAGTCTTTGTGATATGGGCTTTCTCTGAAGCTATAGGCAACCCTCTCCGCACTGAAAACCCGGGGCAACAGAGTGTGTGTTTGTGCTTGCATGTAAGTATGGGGATAAATTGTCAAACTGAGGCTTACCAAGGTGCCATTAGATTGGACTGAGGATTTCTCATCCTCCTCATCCCCCTATCCTCCTCCCCCATCTGTAGAGTTGGTAACTTGACCAAAGGAAACGCCACCACCACCAGGGAGATAAGCAGACTGTCTGAAAATTTGTTTTGGTTTCTTGCACTGCTTGCCATTCCCCTCTGCGGCTCTACTCTCACAGTATTTCAATAAAACAGAGCAAGACAGTCAATCTCTATTTCCCTCTAGTCTAAGCTGTACTTCGTGCACTTTGTGAATATGTCACATTATGTCAATAGACCTTCCGTTTTGTGCTTGTGTCTTTTGTTCCTCTTTCCTGTTCCCTCTATTGTAAGGTTAGATTAAATTTTTCCTTATTTAAGAAATTTCAGTGCACTAAAATCAGAGTTAACAGGACCATGTCAGGTGTGTGTGTCGTCCCATTGGTTAAGAGTTCACAGGACCATGGTCCTCTGTGTGTCATCCCATTGGCTCCGAATTCACCACATCCCCTGTGCGTGCCATCCCATTGACTGAAAGTTCACAGACCTATGGTCAGCTGTGTGTGTCATCCCATTGGCTGATAATTTTAGTTTGAAAGGACAAAACCACCAACATTTAAGGTTCTGTTTTATACTATTTCAGTAACCAATATCATTCTCAGTTAGGTGTCCAACCTTTATAACGATAGTGACGAATGGTCACTTTACAACAAACAGAGCAAATCCAAGCTTTATTTGATGCAACATTTGTGGCTGTGCTATTTGCAGATCACCTAAACGGTCCTACTGTGTCGTGGTTTACAATAGGAATTTCTGTTCAGTAGAGGTTTTACAAAATTATGGGATAATCTCTGTAAACAACTTGACAAAAAAAAAAAAAAAAAAAAAAAGGACCATGCTTGAAAGCTGGCAGGCAAGAATCTTGATAAACAGAGCTCATATCACTCATGCTGGAGACTTGAGCTTTGTGAAGCTTCTGGGTGTAGCTCTTGAGATTTTACCATTAATAACTATTTCCCTTAAGCTGCCCGTCATCTTGTAGGCTCCACGGTAAGACTAATACTTGAAAGCTATCTGTAAGTGTCTCTTTCTCAGATGAGACTGCAAACAAGTTGTAGTCACTCAGACAGGAACTGAACCTGCTAACATCAATTTTATTCACCTACAAATCAATCATGGCTTCAGGGCGAGTGAAACAAGCTGACCAAATTTTGTTTGAATCTCTTCTGTTTCCAGAACAAGGAGCTTCTCTGGCATTGGAAGTAAATGGATCATCAATGAGTTAGTTGAAAGACATTGGGTAAAAATAAATAAAAAAAGTCAGATTACCTGGGAGCTAAATTTCAGATTATGTAAGGTGGGCCCAGTGCTGTCAAAGGGGCTGTGGAGACCATGTTGGGGTGCTCAGACACTGGAAGAGCCCAGATGGGCGGCAGTTTCTAAAACACATAAGAGAACCCACCTGGCTGTCAGGGTTAGAATGTTGGTTTACAGACATGACAGATGGAACAATGAGACTGACAGAAGATTTGCATCCACGGGGCTGGTGGCATTCCTAGAGCGGCTGAGGAAGGATTATAACGTCAAGATCTGCCTTGCTACAGAATGAATTCAAGGCCAGCCTGACAACTTAGACTCCGTTTCAAAATAGAAAGGGAAAAGAGGACTGAGGATATGGCTCAATGGTGAAGTGCTTGACAAGTGTTACAGCCCCACTGCTGCCAAGTGTCCTGGGATTGACACTTCTCCCCATGTGGAGGACCAATGCAATCATTTCTTCATTCATTTGCTCCATAGTTCATGTTTAGTAAACATCATTCATGCTTGAATTCCTTAGTTTGTAATGAGAGCTCTACCACCACAAAAGCAGACATACAAGATTATGCATCATTTTCAAACCACGTGAGGGAAGCTGGCCAATTTAAAGTTCAGTTAAAAGACAGAATTAAGAATTTACCCTGGCCTTCCACAGAATCCACATGTCAGGATGCATAAAAGTACTCCAGCTAATGATGAAGTAATAATTTCTAGAAAATCAATACTTATAACTTAATTAACTACTGACTGTAAGTTGAGACTGCCAATATCTGATGATATCACAGGAGAAATCAGTGGATAAACGGCATGTGCCCCCCACAATGTGTGCCACATCACCCCGGAAGTCACCTTGGCAACTGCAGTTTGATGAGGGCCTAAGATCTAACTACTAGTTCACAAGATACTAGAACAGTTGAATATCTTTTCTTTTTAAAAATAATTTCTCTTTATTCTTGAAATTTTTGTGCATATATACAATAGAATATAATCGTGACCGTCTCCCATTTCCCCCTGTAACTCACCCCATGTACTTCCCAACACATCCCCTCCCAACTTTATTTCTTCTCCTCTTCTTAGTGCAATTGGTGCTGCCCATATGTACATGGGTATGGGATCATTCTCTGGACCATGGGAAACCTACCAGTGGGTCACAACCTCAAAGTGAATGACTCTGTTGCCTCCACCAGCTACCACATAGCTCCTCAGTTAGGGATGGGGCCTGGAGAGCGTCTTCCCCATCTACACCAGAGTTTCGGTTGACTTGATCTCGTATAGGTTTTGAGCAATGTCCTTAGTTAGGGTTTTACAGCTGTGAACAGACACCATGACCAAAGCAAGTCTTCCAAAGCACAACATTTAATTGGGGCTGGCTTACAGGTTCAGAGGTTCAGTCCATTATCTTCAAGGTGGGAGCATGGCAGCATCCAGACAGACACAGTTAGGCAGAGCTGAGAATTCTACATTTTCATCTGAAGGCTGTTAGCAGAATACTGACCTCCAGGCAGCTAGGATGAGGGTCTTAAAGCCCACACCTACAGTGATACACCTACTCCAACAGGGCCACACCTTCTAAAAGTGCCACTCCCTGGGCTGGGCTGAGCACATACAAACCATCACAAGCAGATAACTAGAGATGCTGTAGCTCATGCCTCAAGCTGTGTCCAGAAGATGACATTTCATAGCATGTCTCCCTCCTCTGGTTCTGTACCCCCTTTCTGTACCCCCACTCTGAGCCTTGTTGTGGAGAGGTGTTGATAAAGGTATCTGGTCTAGTGTTGAGTACTCTATCTCTATAGAATGTTTTCTTTTTTTTTTTTTCTTTTCTTTTTTTAAATGAGACTAGAGTGGCCACTCAGGCATTAAGAATGCATGTTGCTCTTGCAGAGGACCCAGGTTCTGTTCTCAGCACCCACATGGTAGCTCACAACCATTAATAACTCCAATTCCAAAGGATCTGATGCACTATTCTGACCTCTGTAGGCAACAGACATGTACATGAAATGCCAACATATATTCAGGTAAAGCGCTCATACATATAAAGTAAAATAAGCCTAAAATAATATTTTAAACCACCGTAAAGGGCTGAATCAACAAAATCTAGACTGAGTGAAGCTCAGTAGGAAAAAATTCTTACATTCTTGGGAGGGAGAAGCAGGCAGATTTCTGAGTTCTAGGCCAGCCTGGTCTACAGGGTGAGTTCCAGGACAGCCAGAGCTGTACAGAGAAACCCTGTCTCAAAAAAAAAAATTATTAGAAGATAGAGCAAAAGAGACTAGGGGGTGGCTTAGTGGGTGAAGTGCTGTCTGTCTCAGTTGTGGCAACACGTGTAATTCACCCTGAGAAGGCAGAGGCAGACCGTCCCTGAGGCTCACTGACCAACAAATCTAGAGGGCTTATGGAGCTGCTGGTTGTGAGAAACTCGGTCGTCTCCAAAAAAGTGAGGAAAAGAGTAAGGCACCTGACACTGACCCCTGGCTTCCCTGTGGCCCTGCACACCGCGCACCCACACCTCCACATACATACACAAGGAGACACAGGCACCTGACACTGACCCCTGGCTTCCTTGTGGCCCTGCACACCGCTCACCCACACCTTTACATACATACACAAGGAGACACAGAGTTGTAGCAATGAGAAGGCAGGGCAGGGAGGCTGACAGAACTGTCCATCAACTGCAGTATATGAGTCTAATTTAGAGATAGGGAAACTGTAAAGAAGCAAAAACAGACAGCTGGAACAACATAGACACGTATTATATATGAATATGAGAAATTAAATAGTGGGCCAGTGAGATGATTCAGAGGATAATGGCAGCAGCCGCCCAACGATACAAGCCTGACAACCTGAGTTTGATCCCTGGGATCTGTGTGAACGTGAAAGAGAAGAACTAATTCTATAAAGTAGTTCTCTCACCTCCACACACGCGCCATGGCACACGCACCCACACACACACACCATGGCATACCCACCCACCCACACCCACACCATGGCACACCCCACATACACACATACCATGGCACATGTGCACACATACACACCATGGCACACGTACACACATACACACCATGGCACATACACACACACACACACATACACACACAGACACACCATGGCACATGTGCATACATACACACCATAGCACATACACATACCATCGTACACACACACACACACACACCATGGCACATGTACTCACACACACATGCACCGTGGCATACACACACACACACACACACACACTATGGCACATGCATACACACACACACACCATGGCACATACACCCACACACACATAACATTCACAAACACTCATAATAAAACAAAACAAGTAAAAAACAGTTTTAAAGCAATTACATTTTGCACTGGAGCTCTAGGCACGTGCCCAACATATGCAAGGTCCTGAACTCAATCTCCAGCACACAGGAGAGAGGGAGACTAATTTTTTAGGTCAGAGGTTATGTTAATTATGTCTTTTAAGAGAAGGCCTTATCCTTTCAGCATAAAGCTGAACCACATACCAGTGAAGCAACCTACCATCTAAGGTTTCTTCAAATAACCAGGCATTATAAGCAGAGATATAGAAAAGAAAACCCAACCTAGACTCATTGGGAAACTCACACTTTTGTGACAAGGGTACATGTTTTTAAAACTCCATAATCGCTTTAATACATTAAGACCACCACGAGAAAGAAAATGTTATTAGCTCCAAATCAAAGGGAGAGAGGACACAGAAGGCTTGGGAGAAACAGAACATAGCAGGAGTCTAGAGAGGGCAAATGATGAACTGTGATCTGTTCGTCGGTGAACGCTTTCTTAACACTGCCAGTTTGTGCAGCCTACTGAAATGTATCCTACACTAGGAGCCTTTGGTGGCTGAGGATGACCTTGGCTTGCCCCTGAGAGGAGGCTGGGGAATCTGTCTTGACTGAGGTGTGCCTCCTAAGGAGCCGGAGTTATATCGGGAGTTGGGACATCTTCTGACTGGGCAGCTTTGACAGCTGGCTACGTTAGCAGTTTAGTTTGCTGCCACAGAAGAAAGTGTGGCCAACTGGGCCACATGAGGAAGTAACCTGAGCCCTTAACTCCAACCTGGGAGCTGAGTTGCAACTTGCCTACTGTTGCTGCGGCTGTGTGGGGACAGAGGAATGCTCTATAGCCTACAGGGCAGCCTCGGGACTCCATTCCAGGAGAAACCAGTCTTTCTCAGACTTGCGAAATACTATTTGGCAAGACCTATGAGGTTGACTTGTAGCCTAGTTGAGTGGAAATAAGTGTCAGGAAAGGTGGAAACAGGGTAGAGAAGAAATGTCAGCAAGATGGCCCTGGCTCGTCAGTGTTTCAGAAGGTGTAGGAATCATAGAGAAAGAAAAGCATCCTTTCGCCCCCTCAACTTTGTGAATTTTAAGGTTTTAGTTATCTCATTTGTTTTCTGATATTTTTCCTTTCCGGGGTGTGTGTGTGTGTGTGTGTGTGTGTGTGTGTCTGTGTGTGTGTCTGTGTGTGTGTCTGTGTGTGTGTGTCCGTCCGTCCTCAGGTGTTTGTTCCCACCCTGTTTTTTGAGACGAGGCCTTTCCCTGGTCTGGAACTTACCACATAGGCTAGGGCTGGCTGGCTGGCCAACAATCCCGAGGGTCTGCTTGTCTGCCTCCCCGGTTGCTTCGCTATAAGTGTGATGCCACCACATCCTGCTTTTCATTATATAGGCTCTGGGAATCGAACTTAGGTACCCTGGCTTGCAAGCACTTTGCCCAGCCCCACCTGTCTCCCTAGATCCTTGCCCTTTATTTCTCTTTTTTTCAAAGCCTAGCCCTGCTAACTACCACCCACTAAACACAACATTAACTCCCACGCTTCTCCTGGATACAAAGCTCTCTTCTTTCTCATCTCCACGCCTGTTCCTCCTACCTTTTTTGTCAAATCTCCTTCTTAAGAAAAAACAGCCTCTCTCCATTTCCCTCTGGATCTTGGTCTCTTCGTTTCCTCAGAGGCTAGGTGGCTCCTCCTTGGTTCTGACCCCTCTGGTGCACGCAACCTCAGTGAGAGGAGTGCAAGAAGCTCTCAGAGTGAGGTCACACTGTGTTTCCCCGGTTAACTGCTTTACTGGGTGAGGCTCATGTCTCTCTTTAGCTTCAAGGAGCTGTTACTAGGATCTTTCATCATCCTGCTAGGAAAAGCTGTCAGGGCTTTGAGGGACTGCTTGCCCCTTCCTTCCCAACTTGATTCTGTTATCATCTAAGGAGCATCTGGTTAAAGATGAGAAGAAGAAAATCAGAGCAAGAAATAGAACGAGATGGGAAATGACCTGTGTTCCCCGGTGAAACCTAGCTCGGGTTCAGTTGGAGCTAACTTTTCCTCCGGGGAACTGATATCCAAGGCAGGCACTGGGTACTGCAGAGCCAGAATGCATCTAAAGAGGGAGCAGGCGAAAGGGGGTGGGGGAGGGGAGGAGGGAGGAAAAGAGGGAAAGAGAGAGACGGTAATTAATATCTCAAATATTGCAGATAGTCGACTTCCATACTATTTAATTATGTAGAAATAGCTATTTACTTATTTAGCAAAAGTTAGTGTATCAAAACTACTCTAACCTCCTCCTTGTTTTGTCACAAAATGGGGGCAAGTTCCATTTCAAGTCCATTTTTCCAAGTGAGAAAACAAAAGATCGGAGAGGCAGGGTTTTTGGGGGTTTTGTTTGTTTGTTTTGTTTTACTTGTTTGTTTGTTTGTTTGTTGTTTGTTTTTGTTTGTTGTTTGTTTTTGGTCACCATGCAGCCAAAACTGGTTGTTCAGGGATCTAATTGATATTTTGTCTCTTTGGGGATTTTATTGGAGTTTTTCGTTTGCTTGCTTTTTGAAAATAAAATGTTTGTTTTATTTATGTGTGTGTGTATGTGTGCTCTCATGTGTGTGTGTATCTATGTAGGTCAGAGGACAGCTTGGGCTGGTCCTCACATTCCACCCAGTGCGTGGGCCCTAGGGCTCAAAGTTAGGTTATCAGGGTTGGCCACAAACACCAAGCCATCTCACTAGCTGTAAGTTGTCCTTTTTTTATCCTCTGGTATTTGATGGCTATAGGGTTGTTCATTAAGTCAATTGCTATTGCATTTGAGGCTTTACAAAATAACTTTTACTTTTCAAAAGAAAAGCAGCTTGCTTTTTAATATGATAACCTCAGAGAATCATCTTTGGTCAGGTGGGGAAAGATAAGCATTTGCCTATGGAAAACTGGTGATGGGCCAGAGAAATAACAATGCCAAAATCCTGCCAGCACTTAGCTCTCTGCTTAGCAATTAACAACTGAAAATACAGGGCCTAGAATGTCAGGGAAGGTCACCCCAACAGTAGGTTTATTAGTAGTCGGTGTCTCTCCCTGTATAGCACAGTCTGCTCTCAAAACTGAGAATCTCTTGTCTCAGTTTCCCAAATGTTAGAAATACATGTGTTTCTCACCAAACCACACAATCAGGTTTTAAGTAGAGTTTGATTTTCCATTATTGCAGGAAGAAAGAGATGAGATTAAAGATATTGGTAACCTAGAATAATTTTGTCCAACTGTAATCATATCTCAAGATTTCAACCCACTATCTTCAATCTGTGGATGGGGGGACCAGAAAGAGGTGGCCCAGAAAGAGGTGGCTCTGACAACAGAAGAACGTCCTCAGTTCTTAAAGCTCACTGCTAAAGTGCTAGCTGCTACTAGTATATATAATGACTAATACATCCTTATGGTTGAATTTTTATTTACTTCATGATACCAATAAAGTTATAATAAAGGCTACTCAAGAGTCATAATTTGGGCCGGGCGGTGGTGGCACACGCCTTTAATCCCAGCACTTGGGAGGCAGAGGCAGGCGGATTTCTGAGTTCAAGGCCAGCCTGGTCTACAGAGTGAGTTCGAGGACAGCCAGGGCTATACAGCCCAACCTTGAAAAGAAAAAAAAAAAAAAAAAAAAAGTCATAATTTTTTAAATAGTATCAGTAAAGCATACAAGGTAATTGCTACATTATAGTTTTCAGAGAAAATGAATTCCTGTGAAAATTATAAACATTAAAAATTTTAATTATTTATTTATTGTCTGCCTGTTCGTTTGTTATAACGTAGAGCTTTAAAAGGTACAGACTGGTCTCAAGCTTGTTATGTAATTAAGAATGACCTTGAATTTCTGATACACACCGCCCTGCCCCCCCCCCCCCCCCCCCCCCCC
>JADRCD010202386.1:3184-13423 GCA_019843815.1 Montemys delectorum | reverse complement strand
TTTTTTTTTTTCAAGACAGGGTTTCACTGTATAGCCCTGGCTGTCCTGGAACTCACTCTGTGGATCAGGATAGCCTAAAACCCAGAAATCTGCCTGTCTCTGCCTCCCAAGTGCTGGGGTTAAAGTTATGTGCCACCACTGCCCGGCTGATACCCTCATTCCTTTTGGAAGCAGAACAGAGATTTATTTACTTATATACTTGTGTGGTGCTGTTTTATTTCATTGATGTTAAGATTATAATATAATTACAACATTTCTCATTTCACTTTTATGCTGGCAAACTTTCCAGCATATCCTTCCTCTTTCAAACTCATACCCTTTCTTCTTCATTGATTGTTGTTATACACACACACACACACACACACACACACACACACACACACACACACAAGGCACACATACACACATACCTCACACACATACACATCACATGTGTACACACTGTGTATATATTCAAGTATATTTCTAAAAACATAAACATGACCTTCTCAATCTATATAATGTTAATTGTATGAATAGTTTTAGGCTGGTCCTTTGGTATTTGATAACTAGTTATTGTTACTTACCCCAAGGAAGTTTATTTCTCCAGCTCTCAACAGTCCTTACCTGCCTGTAGTTCCTTGTTTTGGGTTGAGGACGTCTAGTCCTCAGTCTACATTAGCACGGCTATCGTTTTTTGCACTTGTTCAGTTTAGGTTTAGGAAGCCGTGTTGTTAACATTTTATGGATGTAGCTTCTGATATTCCTAGAAGACACAATCTCACAGAAAATTCTTCAATCTGCTGATTTGTACATTCTTCTGCCCACTTTCCCACAAGACACCTAAGGCTTAGGTGCAGTAGATATATTTGTTTAGTTTGAGCTCCACAATCCTTTATTCTGAGTAGCTGTGACTTTCTATACAGGCCTCTGCTATAGCAAAAAGATGATTCTTTGACAAAGGATAAGGGCTAGACTATCTGTGAATATAAGGACAAATATTAGAATATAGTTAGGGAATACCCCGATTTAATAAAATGGTATTGCTGGGATCTCCTCCACGATTGATGGCATCACTAGCCCTGAATAACTGGTTAGATTGCCAGCTCCTTGGAGGTTTCCTTCTTGTTACGTGGACTTTCAGGCTATTTACAGAGTTGTTGATGGCTAACAATGCTTGTCCCTACTGCACATGTAGGCTTACTGTGGCATCCTGATCATTGCTGTGTTTCATAGGAGTCATAGTTATGAACAAATGGTAGTTGTTTCCCTCTCTTGCAAACAGTCCTCTTGTCTTCTGAAACCATGATACCTAGTTGTCAGGGAGGCAGCATTCTACTTAGTTTCAGCTGAGAGGAGATCGAGTCTGTGCATGGTGCTTCATCACTAAGGGCTTATCTTAAAGCTCTGGTGAATAATCAAGGGCAAGAGCAATAGGGTGTATGTTTTGGGAGTCTCATGAACAACTCTGACCAACAATACAAACCGGGTGTCTCATGCCCTGTTTTGGTGTTTTTGTTTGGTAATCTTTGGTTTTTGGAGGGAAAACTATTATCCAAGATAAGAAAATTTTATTTAAACTAGATATATGTATATATACAAATATTCACTACACATACAAATATATACAAACATATTATATATACATAGATATAAGTATATTTAGCATATATTACATATATATATCTGTAATATAATATATTGTATGTATTATGTTTTTTATATAACTAAGAGCACAATTCCTTATAATTTTTTCAGACATCCTTACTGTTATCTTATTCTCTTTCTTCTGAGTTCTACCTTTTCCATTTTCCCATCATATCTCATGTATCCTGTTATTCTCTTTTCTATTGATCTCTAAGACCTCTAACTTAACAATGACCCCTTTGTAGTTATCTCATCTCTGCAGATATTATATATATAATCACATCTCAAAATTTGAAGCTAGACACCTCCTGTGAGAGAGAATTTGCAATGTTTGTCTCTGAGGGTAGTTACTTCACAAAATATGATCTATTCAGATTGTAAAGATTTACCATCAGAATTTTTTATTTCATTTTTCTTAACAATTAAATTACATTCCATCATATATATGTGCCATATTTTCATTATCCATTCATGATTTAATGAACATCAGATTTTTCGCAAATCTTACCAATTGTGAATAGAACTGAAATGAACATGGTTGGTCAAGGATCTGTGGATTAGGATGTCAAGTTTCTTGGACATTGATAAATGAGTGATATAGACAAATCATATGGCAAATTTATTCTTATTGGATTGGTGGGGAGGGTGGATTATCAACATTGATTCCTATGATGGCTGCACCAGCTTGCAATCCTACCAATACTGAGTGCAGATTGCCTTTTCTGTCCATCACCTCCAGCATACGTTGTCAGTTCTTTTTATTAATCTTTGCCTTCATGACTTGGATAAGATGAAATCTAAAAATTGTTTTGACTTATTGAATTTCCTTCATTGTTAGCAACAAAGTAATTGTTTAAACAAACATATTACTTATGTTCTATTTCTTCTTTTGAGAACTTGTTATTCATATTCTAGACCCATTTTCTGAATGTGTCATCTGTTCTTGAGTTTTTAAAATAACTATGCCTGATATTTATCTTCTATCAGATATATGGTTGGTAAAAGTTTTCTCCCATTCTCTATGCTTCTTCTTCACCTGGGAATATTCTACTCAAACTTTTCCATTTTATTAAGTCCCACTTGTCAATTTTTTTTGTCACAATACTTGGGTAAGTGAAGTCATTTTAACAAAGTCATTTTCTACATCTATCTTATGTAAGGTAATGCCTATGAATTTTTTTCTTGCACTTTCAGTGTTACAGGTTCCACATTTACATCTTTAATGCATTTTAATTAGTTCTTATGCAAAAGGATTGGTAGGAGAGGAACTTTTTTATTCTGCATATGGTAATCCAGCACAATTTCTTGAGGATGTTTACTTTTCTCTAGTACATCTTTTTGGCATTTCTGTCAGGCAATATATAGCTGAAATTATATATACTGTGGTTTGGGTCTTCAATTTTTTCTACTGGTATAAATACCTGTTTTGTGTAAATATCATATTGCTTTTCTTATTGACTCTGAAGTATAGCTCAAGATCTAGAATAGTAAAACCTCCTGCTTTTGTTCTGGATCATTTCAGTTATTTATAGTCTTTTCTAAGAAGAATGAAATAGGCATTTATATTGGGATTGAATTGAATTGGTATATAATTGTTGGTTACATAGGCATGGAGTCACTTTTTATTTCCTGTATCTCTTTCTTCAGAGGTTTAAAGTTCTTATTATAGATGTGCTTCACTTCCTTAGTTAAGTTTATTCCTTGGTATTTTTTGGGCTATTGTGAATGGAACTCTCCTTATAATATTTGAATGATCATTGTTCATATACAAAATAAAAAAATACCAGCTCCTGGTTTGGTTGATTCTTTGTATAGTTCTTTTTGTTTCCATTTGGTTGATTTCAGCCCTGAGTTTGATTATTTCCTGCCATCCACTCCTTTTGGGTGAATTTGCTTCATTTTACTCTAGAGCTTTCAGATGTGCTGTCGAATTGCTGGTGTATGCTCTCTTCAGTTTCTTTTTGGAGGCATTCAGAGCTATGAGTTTTCCTCTTAGGACTTCTTTCATTGTGTCTCATAAGTTTGAGTATGTTGTGGCTTCATTTTCATTAAACTCTAAAAAGTCTTTAATTTATTTATTTCTTCCTTCACCAAGTTATAATTGAGTAGAGTGTTTTTAAGCTTCCATATGTATATGGACTTCATATTGTTTATGTTGGCAGTTCCTCAGGAAATTGGACTACCAGAAGACACAGCTACACCACTCCTAGGCATATACCCAGAAGATGCTCCACCATGTAATACGGACACATGCTCCACTATTTATAATAGCCAGAAATTGGAAACAACCCAGATGTCCCTCAACAGAGGAATGGATACAGAAAATGTGGACATTTACACAATGAAGTACTACTCAGCTATTAAAAACAATGAATTTATGAAATTCTTAGGGAAATGGATGGATCTGGAGAATATCATCCTGAGTGAGGTAACTCAATCACAAAAGAATACACATTGTACGCACTCACTGATACGTGGATATTAGCTCAGAAGCTCGGAATTCCCAAAACACAATCCTCAAATCATAAAAAACTCAAGAAGAAGGAAGAACAAAATATGGATAGTTCATTCTTTCTTAGAAGGGGGAACAAAATGCCCATGGAAGGAGTTGCAGAGACAAACTATGGAGCAGAGACTGAGGAAGGATAATCCAGAGACTACTCCACCTGGGAATCCTTCCCATATTCAATCACCAAACCCAGACACTATTGTGGATGCCAGCAAGTGTTGGATGACAGGAGCCTGATATAGCTCTCCCCTGAGAGGCTCTGAGAGTGCCTGACTAATAAAGAAGTAGAAGCTCACAACCATCCATTGGACTGAGCATAGGAACTCCAATAAAGGAGCTAGAAAAAGGACCCAAGGAACTGAAGCAGTTTGCAGTCCCTTAGGATGGGCAACAATATGAACTAACAAGTATCCTTAGAGCTCCCAGGGACTAAACCACCAACCAAAGAGTACGCATGGTGGGACTCATGGCTCTAGCTGCATATGTAGCAGAGGATGTCCTAGTTGGCCATCAATGGGAGGAGAGGACATTGGTCCTGTGAAGGTTCTATGCCCCAGTTTAGGGGAATATCAGGGCTAGGAAGCAGGAGAGGGTGGGTTGGTGAGCAGGGGGAAGGGTGAGGGAACAAGTTTGGTTTTTTCCTAGAGTGAAAACTGGAAAAGGAGATATCATTTGAAATGTAAATAAAGAAAATATCTAATAATAAAAATGCACTTAATTTGAGTAAGTTGATTCTGTATACTGCCACATTATTGACTTTTACATTGTATCTACATATTTCTTCTGGTGGAATTTTTTGAATCTCATATACTATTTTTGAGCTATTTGCAAACAGAATTGCCTATACTTCTTCTTTACTTATTTTTATATTGCTTTAATTTCTTTTTCCATTATTGCTTTAGCTACTACTTTGAACACAGTGTTTAAAAGTTTTGGACATAGTGGAGATCCTTGTTCCATTCCTGACTTAAGTGGGATTGCTTCAAACTTTTCTCCTTTAGCATAATTTTAGCTGTGGATTCTCATATACATCTTTCATTGTGTTGAGCTTGTTATCTGAGAAGAGCGATCCTGTAGGAAGACAAGCAGTCTCAATTAATCTGGACCTTGAGATCTCTCAAACACTGGACTACCAAACAGACATCATACACCAGCTGACATGAGGACCCCAATGCACATACAGTAGAAGACTTCTTGGTCTGTGTTCATTCAGAGATGATGCACCTAAACCTCAAGAGACTAGAGTCCCCAGGGAGTTTAGAGATCAGGTGGCATGAGGGGGTGGGGACATCCACATGGAGACAGGGCGTGGGGAGGAGTATGGGATGTGGAACAGTTTGAGGGTAAATGTAGGGGGGAATAAAATATGGAGTGTAAAAAATTTAATACTAAAAAACTCAAAAACATATCGGGATACCTTTATTCAAGCAAATGGATGAATTGTATCATAAAATCTTTAAGCATTGAAGAAAGAATTTGAAGAATATATTAGAACATTCAAAGACCTGTCATACTCTTGGATTATTATGTATACCATAATAAAAATATCCATCCTACCAAAAGCAATACAGATTGAATACAATCACATCCAAAATCTAACACAATTATTTCACAGAAATTAAAAGTAAAATTTTAAGTTGATACAGAAACACATAAAACCAAGTATTTCTATGACAATTCTGAGCAATAGAGGAACTGCTAGAGGTATCGTGATCATTTATTTTAAGTTGTTTAAAGCTATCATGAATTTGATCAGTACATTAAAATTAAAGACTCAAACATAAATCTGTAAACCTATGGCACCTGATTTGATAAAGATACCATACCAGAAATGCACACTATAAAAGACAACATTTTTAACAAATTGTGCTGTTCAGAAATGGATTTTTTCATGTAGACAAATCAAAATAGATCTTTACTTGTCACCCCACACAAGACTCAAATACAAGAGGATCACCCCCCCTTCAATATAAAACCAGATATACTGAATCAGGTAGAAGAGAAAGTTGAAATTAGCCTTGGCACAGGAAAAGACTTGATGTATAGAACACTGTTAGGACAGGCAATAGGATCAAAAATTAATAAATGTGACCTCAGGAAACAGAGACACTTGCATTGCAAGAGACACGATCATTTGGACAATGTCAGTCTATAGAATTAAAAAAGACTTTTAGAACTACACATTTAACAGAACACTAAGATTCAATATATGAAGAAATCAATGAACTAGATATAAAGAAAACAAACTACCCAATTAAACTGTTTGGCTATAGATCCAAACAAAATTCTCAATAGAAATTCCAATGCCTAAGAAACTCTTAAATAATTGTTCAACATTCCTAGCCATGATGGACATAAAAAATCATAACTGCTTTAAGACTTCATCTTACTATTGTCAGAATAGCTAAGATCAACAAAATAAGGAGACTCATCTATCAGAAATAGCCACACTGATTTCCATAGTTGCTGTGTAAATTAATACTCTAACTAGAAATGGATAGTAGTTTTTCTTATTCCACTTACCATCAACATACCACATGTACATGTAGACATATGCCTAAAGGATGCTTCATTCTACCACAAGCACACATGATTATTGCTGTTCTGTTTATACTAGACAGAAATTAGCAACAACTTAAATGTTTCTAAACAGAAAAATGAATAACAAAAATATAATATACTTATACAATGATGTACTAACCAGCTATTTTTAAAAATTACATCTTGAATTTTTTACCCAAATGGGTGGTACTAGAACACAAATCATCCTTAATATCTTAAAACCACAAATAGAAATACCTTGTGTATTTGCTTATATATAGATATTATCCATTAAATAAATAATAACCAAACTACAATTCATAGATGTAGAAAGTATGGCACCCATAGTCTCACAGATTTGAGTGCTTTTTCACCAGGAAGTGGCACTTGAAGGTATAGCCTTGGTGGAGAAAGTGTGTCACTGGGTCAGGCTCTGAAATTTCAAATGCTCAAGCCAGACCCTATGTGCCTCTCCTTCTCTTTCTGCTGCTTGTGAGTTCAAATGTATAACTGTCTTAACCTCTATAGAACCATGTCTGCCTGCATGACTACACTAATGGGTATGATAACATGAAAGGGGGGGGGGGAAATCTCATGTTGCCCTAACATAGAAAAAGAACTACATCTAATTAATGACTGTTGAAAGAGAGGTTAGCCTCCCTACCAAGTGGTTCTTAGTGAGGATTCTATTGCTGTTATGAAGCACATGGCCAAAGGCAACTTTGGGAGGAAGTGTTTATTTCACTCATAATTCCCTATAACACTTTATTATCAAAACAGCGAGGGTGGTAACTCACACAGGACAAGAACCTGGAGGCAGGAGCTGATGCAGAGGCCATAGAGGAGTGCAGATTACTGGATTGCTCCGCCTACATTTTTATAGAACCTAGAACCCCCCAGTCCAGGAATGGCATCACCTAAATTGGGCTGGGTTCTCCCCCATTGATCACTAATTTTAAACTGCCTTACAGACTTTCTTACAGCCCAATCTTATGAGGTTGAAGGAAAATTTCTTAATTGAGGGTCCTTTCTCTGAGATGACTTTAGCTTGTATCACATTTATATAAAATTAGCTAGGACAGTTATACAATACCAGATGATTAACACTAAATTTTCTCGATAGGACATCTGTCTATCTCTATGTATACCTATACCTAGCATTATCTATCTATCTATCTATCTATCTATCTATCTATCTATCTATCTATCTCTCTATAATCTATCTATCTGTCTGTCTGTCTGTTTGTCAATGAGTTTTAAAATGCTATGAACTTGAGGAGTGGAATGGGCTAGGAAATAACACAGGAGAAACAGGAAGGAAAAAAGAAAAGGGGAGAATTGATGTAATATTATTTTAGTAAAAATTAAAGACAAATAATGTTATCTGAAGTTGCACCTTGTACTTCCAGCAATAGCAAGATGCTGTCTTATAGGTCTCCATTTTACTCTGGACAGTCCAGTTAGATTATTGGGAAATCTTCAGGTCCATAAAATACTTGAATCAAAAATTAAGGTCTATTGAATCTGAAGAATGATATCTCAGTTTATACTGTGCTCCACACAAACATTTACACACAGGCACTCCTATACTCTCAACTAAGTGTGTACTATTACACATAAATATACACATCAACATTTACACACATAAATTTAAAAAAAATAAAAAAGTAAAATGAAGACTAATTCTAGTTGTCACAGGGAAGGAATACAACTTACTAAAGATAATTGTGGCTAACTGATAGAGCAAACAGATATTATCCAGCAGTAACAGGCAAATAACATAACAAAAATAGAAACAATGCCATAAATCTAAAGAGAAATATACAAATAAAGGCAAATTTTATACCAAAGAAATATCTCACTACGGTTGGCATTTTATAATAAAATTAAAATTGTTTCTTAGTTCACCTTTCAAGTCAAGCAATTTGTCAACATCTTAGTAATACCTGCGTGTAAATGCTATTTACTCTGCTACATATAAGATTCTTTGACCATACATATACATAAAAGTACTATGTACTATTGTCTCACTATATATATATATATACATATATATATATATTTCTTGAAGTACATTATGTATATAATATACCTCAGGAAATTTATCAGTTTTAATCATTGTAGAAAATACATCAAATTTCTTTAGGCTTTTCTTGTCTAGAAATTATGCTATAATTATAAAATATTTTCTTTCAGTTGGAGTTTTATTACTTCTTGAAAATTGTGAACAATCTGATTTGATCATATTCATCGCCCCACCAACTCCTCCCACATCCACTCCCTCTTCCTGTCCACACAAATTTGTACTTTTGTCTGTCTCTCTCCCTCCTTCCATCCCTCCACCATTCAAGTGTAATTTGCATTGTTCATATATTCTTGAACTTTGATTGGAACATGATCAACTTACCAGGGGCTATAATATTTTAAAAGTAAATAAGAAAAAGAAAGAAAGAGAGGGGGAAGAGAGTGAGTGAGTGAGTGAGTGAGTGAGTGAGTGAGTGAGTGAATGAGTGAGTGAATGAGGAAGGAAGGATGGAAGAAAGGAAGGAACTAAGGAAACAAAAAAACACAGAACAAAGAAATAGAGAAACAAAGAAAGACTCAATTTCCCAGCAAGGGTCATTTGCCAATAGCTGCTCAAGTAGAGGTAAGTGTGCATGGTACCTATCTCCTTTCTCCATGATGAAATTTGATCTGGTTTGAGTTCGACTTTGTCTTGTTAAAGGTATGTTTTGTGAAAACAGAATGATGTGTTTGGGGGAGGAAGAGAACTAGCATACTGGGCAGCAGCATCACGAAGAACAGTAGTGGAAGAGAATGAACAAAAAAAAAAAAAGGTTTATGAAAATTCCTTAAAGAGACATCTATTTTTTTGTATGTTCATTAAAAAATAATTAGAAAATAAGCAAATGCACTTAGCAGGTCAAATGAATCCCATGAATGTATACAATGTTAGATAAAGTGTTTGTTTTCTTGTTGTCGTTGTTTAACATGAACATTATTTTCTTACTAAATTTTAAGATTCTAATTTACTGTTATGACAAGTTACACCTTGAGCCACCACAATAAATAAAAACTTCATAATGGGTAAAATCAACACACACATAAAGAATAATTCTCTATGGAGTTTTACTGCTTGAAGAATTTTAATGTACTTAGTACATCCCTTATCAAATTTCAGTGGGATGAAAGTCTATGAAATTATTTTTAGTCAATCAAAATATGAGCAACTAATTCTATTCTCCATAATCTACTTATATAAGTTTTATCCTTTGCTGTTGAAATGTTTAACCAAACCATCTGTCAAGATAAGTAGGATAAGGTTTTAATTACTTACAGAAATGCAATTATACCATTAATGTTCAGCTAAAATTGATCCCATTCAATTTAATTAGCAATGCAGCTGTGAGTAGAAAGAGACAGGTCTGTTCTGTTAGCCCAAACAAGAAATTATAATGGCTTTGTTTTAGTTGTCTGGGTAGTATTCAGAATTCTGACTCTATCCTATTATTCTTTGAAGTGTGTGTGTGTGTGTGTGTGTGTGTGTGTGTGTGTGTGTGTGT
>JADRCD010202385.1:0-14124 GCA_019843815.1 Montemys delectorum | reverse complement strand
AGGGAGGGAAACACAAACTAACTAGGTAACTGTTGGAAGGAAATATCTCAGAATTGATTCTAAAATATTTCAGTAGCTTCATAACTTAAATGACTTTTTGTCTCATTTGTATGATCTCCCCGTCTGACCTGGGTAGGTCCCCCACACCTGCAACCTCAGTATGT
Source organism: Montemys delectorum (assembly GCA_019843815.1). NCBI lineage: Eukaryota > Metazoa > Chordata > Mammalia > Rodentia > Muridae > Montemys > Montemys delectorum. The sequence goes on along the minus strand of JADRCD010202385.1, from coordinate 13,960 downwards.
AGGAGACTGAGACAGAAGGACCGCAAGGTTGACGATGCCTTGGCGCACCTAGTGAGACTTCCTCTCTGAACCCTGGGCTACTACTCTCCCAACCAGTTTACTCTAGATGAGACTCAACTCCCCAACACCGTCGTCTTCCCTGATGTGGTATATTTTGTAAAACTCTTTGTGATATGGTTCCTTTAAAGATGATCGGTTTTTGTTGGCCCAATTGATCTAGTCACTTTTCCCAACAATCGCCCTCCTCCGCTTTTCCATTGTTTAATTGCTTCTCAAATTTTGTGACAAACTTCTCTCTCTCTCTCTCTCTCTCTCTCTCTCTCTCTCTCTCTCTCTCTGTCGTGTGTGTGTGTGTGTGTGTGTGTGTGTGTGTGTGAGTTTTGAGAAAGAGTCTCTCTATGCAGTCCTGGCTATTCTAGAATAGGCCAAACTATCATCAAACTCACAGAGATCAGCTTTCCTTTGCCTCCTGAGTACTGGGACTACAGCTAGTGTCACCATGCCCAACTTTCCTTCAGCATTCTTCAGCGTGGGTCTGAAGCCCCACCTCCACAGTGAGGAAGCCAGCCATGAAAATTATCCTTCAATACTTACTTTTTTCCATGAAAGTCTTGTAATTTTCTTGTATGTACTTTTCTTGTATGTACGTAATTTTCTTGTAAATTTCAGTATGACATCTACTACATGTCATACTGAATGAACATATAGCTTTATCTTTTTACATTCACTTTCTGTGTATAAGTATTCTGTTGCTGGAATCCTACAGTTGATGACACTTGCCAGTACCTAGGATCAGTGAACATTGTGTATCAGGTAAACCACAGGTCTAGGATTTGCAAGTATAAGGTGAAATAACCGCACGCTAACCCTAAGAGGTAGACATGAACAGAAAACTGATTTTCTATGCGCTACTAGGGTAGTCAATGCCAGATTAGTGATTAGAGCTCAGATGGTTCAACGTTAGAAGCCTATATAAAAAATGGGAAGACAATGACTATTGAAGAAAGCAATATTGAAACATCTAATTATGAGTTAAGTGTTTGTAGCATGAAAAGCAAAGCAAATCTGAAACTGCCATATTTAATTTTAAGAGGGTATTTCTTGGAAGACTTAAGTTTTATAAATTCCATTTTCTTAAATAGATAAAAATATACTATTGTCCAAATTTTTATTAGCCCCTGGGTGGATACCTAGTTTCTTTGGGTCTCCCAGCAGCTCTTCTCACTGAACGGCATGTAGAGGGGCCCTTTTCTCCCAGCCCTTCCTCAGGCTGCTGCTGCTGCTGCTGCTGCTGCTGCTGCTGCTGCAGGAGAAGCCCTGCGCCTGACTTTCTTTAAGAGACTTTGAAATGTTGAACTTGATATTTAATATATGTTTTAATATATGTCCTTTATCTCTCTTCCAAGATAACAAGGATTTTTTTTTTAAAAAACCCAGTTGTTTCAAGGTGAGAAATTTCAAGGGACTTGTGCCTTGGATGTGGTTATATTAAATACTCTAGATTTCAGAATGTTGATGTACTGAGGAGGAAAGCTGTCACTCACAGGGCACTTTTACTGGGGACAATAACTCAGAGAAAATTTGGAAATGTTCGTAAGTTGCTTATTTAGAGATTCTTTATCAACAGATTAATAAGTAACATCTATTAATATTTAACCTTTTAAATTTTGTGATAAATATTGTAATCAATATTTCCCTTTACATTTAATTATATAATTGGACAGATACCACAGTTTGTTTGAAAGGCTTTAAAGCATTTGTTCCTTCTAAGCATTAATTCCACTTCTAGGAATCTATCATTAGGAAATAATTAGAAATGCAAGAAAAATTGGAGGCAAGAATGTGTGCCACAGTATTACTTATGCAGTGAAAAGTCAAACCTCTTTAAGTTTCCTGAATTACAGGAAGTAAATTATGGAATAGTTGCACAATAGAATATTAATGTAATAATTAAAAATGAAGAGCCTTTTAATGAGACAAAAAATGTTTTACTAATCAGCAGTGTTGGACACAATGCAGCACACACGATTACACATACAGTGTGATCACACATATGAAGCCATGGGTAGATAAGAAAGTAACCAGAAGATATGCTGACAGGAAGGGTAAAAGATGAAACATATAGAAAAAAAGGCAAGAACTGATTCTGAAATGCTGTTTCAAAGGGAAGTGCGACTATAGATTTTTCCATTTTATTGTTTACATATTGCTTTATTTTTAACAAAAATTAAATGCAGGCTTACTGGTTTTATTATCAAGGAAAAACTCTTTGGTTTAAAAACATTAATGATATTCTATTACTAGCACTAAACACACACACACATATGCATACATGCATACACACAGAGAAAGAGAGAGACAGAGAGAGAATGGGAATTTCAGTGGGAAGATTCATTAAAATAAGTAATAAAACATGAGTTCTGACATTTTACTTTTTGAAATGATTGGTGGCATTATAGGAAATTACATACCTTCATTGAAACAGTCATGTTAAAATCTGAAAAGCTGGTCTTACTAAATAGAAAATGCAAGAACAGCAGCTGGAGAGATGTCTCAGAAGTTAAGAGCTCATTTTGGAAGTCCCATGTTCAGGTCCCAACACTCATGTCAGGGGGCTGCCTCTAACTCCAGCTCCACAAGCTACAGCGTATGGGTCCTCTGTGGGTACCTTCGCTCATGTACACAGACCTACCCACACATCACATTATTGGAAATAAATCAAATCTTTTAAAAGGAGAAACTTCAACAAACTATTATCTTTTACGTGTCTTACTTACATCATATTTTATATACATTTTAATTTTGTATGTATTAATAGTTAAGGATTCCATAACAAGTTCTTCCAAAAAGATAAGCCTGACTGCAATTTTTTAAAGACAAGTAACCATCAGACACTTTCCGAGTATTAAGCAAGGACATTACCAACATTATTGTAACAGTAAATTAGGGATATTTAGATATTTAGGATATTTCTATTCTTTAAAGTGGTCTTCCTATTTTATGCTTCTCACCTAACTATTTATAGGAAGTAGAGCAATGTCTCCCCATCACATAAATTGAGTCTTTGTGGAGAGCACAGTATTTCTGTATGGCTGACTCCAGTATACGACTTTGTTCAGACTTTGTTCAACGACTTTGTTCAGATAAGAATGAATTTAAAGCAATATTTGAGGTAAGATTTGTTTGTAATTTGCACATATTCCCGAGAAATAGAATGAAAGCAGGAGACAGACTTGACTCTGTCCTGTAAGCATATGAGAGATGCACAGCCACAGGCCTAAGCCACAAATGGAACCTCTGAGTGCTCTCCTGTCTAAGGAAATCTACTGGTAAGTTTTGCCATCAGTTTTCAATTTTGGAAAGTGCTACAATGCTTTCAGTTCTACTGAGAAACAATGATGATGGATTTGGTTTACACCAGTCTTTGAAACAGTCCTTCAAGTGTACCATCATATTCAAATGAACCTGTGACCAATCTATTCTTTTTGATTTCATGTATGCAGTTTAAAAAGGCGAATCATTCTAAATACTCAGAATTGGAAGAACTCTTGAGTCCGTATGACTTGACATCATCATTAACTTAATTCTGCAGTCTTACTGAAGATGGAGAATAATTCCAAAGCATAGAGTTTTAAACAGAGCTGAGTTGGCATGTAAGATTATTGGGAAATGGTCAAATTTAAAGCGGCTTCTCAGATCCTTATATCTATTTGTTGTTGTTGTTTTTAGTCTTTTTTCAGGATAGGGTTTCTCTGTGTAGCCCTGGCTGTCCTGGAACTCACTCTGTAGACCAGGCTGGTCTCGAACTCAGAAATCCGCCTGCCTCCGCCCCACCAGTGCGCCACTACCACTGCCTATCTTGTTACCTCTATTTTTAATAAATATCTTAATTATTTTGTTCACAGGAAACTCTCAGCACTTTGGCAGTATACTTGGAGTCATTTAACACTCTGAAAGTTTCCATCAACATCTCTTGTTAACAAAAATGGCCTAGTTACCTGCAATTATTGCAGATCAATTTGCAATTCAAGTGAAGGTCTATTTTTTAAAAATGTCTCTTAAGTGTATTTATACGGACAGTCTGGGAAGCTTTGTGACTATCAATATAACTCATTTTGTAGACAAAACAATTCCAGTTACTGATAGAAGGCTCCAGCAACAAGCTCATCTCTTCCTTGTCACTGGTCAGAGCTCAGGCCTTCAGACAGAAGCAGACACTCATCTAGAAATATCTCTGCAATGTTTGCCAGGCAGGAAGTAGCTTCCTTAAATTCACCATTCTTCCTGGTCTCATTTAAAACACAATGAAATAAAACGGAACTCTAAATGCTACACAAAATGAAAGTAGAAATGCAATAGTGAACTATTTTCATTGGTGTTTAATTACCTTTTCTACCTTTGTCTTAGTTGACTCAAGGGTGTTTGTTTTGTGAAACTAAAATGTAGTTCTGCGAAAAAGTTGAGACTCTTTTAAATCTACTCAAACTGACTCACGGTTCAGTGTGTTACATGAAAATTAGGACAAGAATAATTTTTAAAAGCTAGTTTGAGTTTTAGTAAGAAAAGAAGAAAGAAAAAAAAGAAACCTTTAAAGAACACAGTGTTGAGATATTTTTTCCTTTGGATGATAGTCTGTACATGCCCCCTTGCTTCTAAATAAACCATAGTTTAGGGAAACACTGGCATAGTTTGAATTCAATACACTGAGCTACCGTCTCTGAGATTTACTCACAGAATCTGCCAGAGAACTGTGTGGTACTTTTCTTAGACGGACGTAAAGCTCATGGGAACTGCTGTGGAGATGGCAGTTTCCTAGAAACTGGAAGAAAGCAGGCTGTGCTTAGTGAAATCAGGCAACCACCTCAAAGTCCAATAGAGTGTCCTGGTTTTGTTCTCTCATTTGATTTTTGTAGGAATCAGCATTTGTGAGATTCCTCCGAGTGGTTTTTTTTTTTTTAACACTTCTTTTTTTCTAATCTAAATTATATTATGAGATGAAGAGTACATACGATGGAAAGAAAAATTAGTGTTTTAACAACATTTACAGGCCAGCTTCATGCTGAGTGTGTGTATTCGCTCGTGTAGTAAAAATGGAGAGGGAATGGCCATAGCCACTCTAACCATACACAAGGTAAAGGGAAGAGAGTGAATTCACTGTTGACTGCAAGAGCAACCATTCTCGTATTTCCAGTGTGACTGCCAGGGATATAAGGACCCCTTTCTGAAAAGACAGGTATAGTTGTAGATAGAGAAAATGTACTTTCCATGTTAGCTTAGCCCATAGGGGAGACCTATGTAGTAAAGCATGCCCCAGTTTACCTTTTCAGTGTCCATTTATTGAGTAGTTACGACCTTCCAGTCACTGTTATGTGTTCTGAAGTTAGATGAGTAAGTGAAACAACATCCTTATTCTCTTGGATATTAGAACCTGCTTGGGCAACATTGATACTGAGTAGGTAAGGCAGTAAACACATATTTAGATAGCAATACGAGCCTAGCAGAGATCTGGATGAGTATGTGTGGTAGAGTGGCTGTCTGCTTTCAGTTGGATGCTAACAATGGCTTTCTTTTGTAGATAACAATGGCAGTATCTCACTTAATATTTGTAGCCACCCCAAGGTTTATGACAGATGGCTTAATCTTTATAAAGCTAAGTGGGGATCATTTTAAGGTAAAGGTCAGAGGACCACCACTTTCACAGTCCCAAACTCATGTTAAGTTCTCAAGATGCTTTAAAAGTTTCTCTTCAATATTAAATAGTAATTTTTTTAAAAACTGGATCTCCCTTTTGTGTGTGTATGTCTGTGCTATGTGTGTCTGTGTGTGTTTTGTTCATGTGTTCACACTTGTCCATGCCTGTGTCTGTGGGTATACACATACTTGGGCCCACGTGAAAATCAGAGCTGAAGTCTAGCGTCTTCTTTTGTTGTTTTCCTCCTTAGTTTTTGAACCAGGGTCTCTCCTTCATCTTGGAGCTGATGATTTGGCCAGATTATGTAGCCATGACCCCCAGAAATCATCTTAGTTTTGCCCTCCCAGCATAGGTATTGCAGGTTCCTCATCTGGCTCTTGGCATGGTTGCTAGGGTTCCAGACTCAGGTCCTTATGCTTGGAAAGCAAACACTTTACTGAAAGAGTCATATCCCCAAGGAGTCTGAGTTCTTAAATTACAGGTTGTAAGTGGCAAGGCAGGCCTCCACTCTAATCACAAGAATATGCCAAGGAACCATCAGTTTTCTTTGTTTGTTGTTTGTTTGTTTGGTTGGTTTTTGTTTTTTTCTCTTAATCCATCAAAATAAGCAGTGGGATGGGGGTATGGGGAGTGATACTTATGGCCCGTTTCAGCTTTCCAGCAGACATCTTCCTTTGGCAAACACTTAAAACAAAGATCCATTTTCTGGCTGTCTGGTTTGTCTGTTTTGAAAATCGTTGCCTCTCTGGGATGCATGTTTGTCCTGGAAGGCATGTATTTATTTATTTGTTAGTTTGTTTGTTTCCTAAAGTCCCACACTGAAGACTAATTCTCAGGATGACCTCATCCAGAATGTGTGAATTTCCATCATGTGCTAGAATGTGAACTTGAACAGTAGACAGTTGGCTTTCCTCCAGTCTCACAGAAAGCTGTGTTAAGAGCCATTGGACCTTTCCCTGTGGTCCTGGAGGAGGCAGCTGAAAGACTGCCATTGTGATCCCTTGTAGAGATGCACTCCACAAGGAGTGAACCCTTTTCATCTGAACAGTAAAACTGTGGGTCTTCCCCTCTCCAGAGTGACTCGGTGACGTGGTGCTTGGGAGACCTGGCAGCAGTGAGTGCTTTACTCGTCCACCACAGTATTTATAGCCTCTGCATTTCTATGCCTTGGGTTTCCATTTGGCTCTTTTCTAAAAGGAACTAAGCATGGTTTTGTTAAGCTTCCAGCCTCTTGCTCCCTTGCTTATGGGTTTGTTTTGTCCACTAAATAATGTTACATTTGAAGTACAGTACTTCACCTGTGTTTTAATGTCATCACATCCACATGATTTCATGACATACTTGCTTTTTTATGCAACCATCACTTATAGACATTCAGTTGATATGCTTGGTGTTGGAGTTATTCAAAGGCAAGCAGACCAGGGTTTTATCCCAAGGGTATACTCTAATTCATACTATCTCTGTTTCCTCTGCCTTCAGTTGTCTATGGAGCATCTTCATCTATTATTCTATGTTTCCAACCATTGTCTCATTCACTTCTGGCATTAACATTCTTCTGCAATTTCTGTGACTTCTATTGGTAGGGGTGGGGTTCAGCCTCCCTACCATTCCTGCAGACTCTCAGGTCTCTGAGAGACATTGCACAATGACTACTCCAGCAGTCAGGACAAGCCATGGGCTTTGCAAACTCTTACTTTGTCTTCCTAATTACAATAGTTAATTTTTTTTCTTTGCTGTGGTTAAATATTTGACAAAAGAAACTAATAGAAGTTAGGGTTAGTTTGGGCTCACACTTCAAGGGTATGGTCTGTGACAACACAGAAAGTCACAGCACTAGGAGCTTGAGGAGGTGGTTGGATACACTGCACGCACAGTAAGGAAGCAAGGAGATATGAATGTGCTCAGATGTCTTTCTGCTCTTTATTCAGTTATCTTAGGTGGGTCTTTGTAACTTAGTTGACATAAACTAGCTAACCCCCACAGGCACATGTCCAGAAGCTTGTTTTCATGATAATTCTAAATCTCAGCAAGGTGATCATCAAACTGCTTCTGACTCTCCTCTCTTCCATTCATTGTAAAATTCAACTTTCTAAGATCCCCTATTGTCTAACATATAAGCACTCAGCAACTTTTCTGGCTGGGATTAGGTTGACCTTCAATGACTCCTATTTGAGAAGGCCTTGTCTTTGAAGTTCACTTCTCAATCACCCTTGTATAATGTTCCAGGTAGCCAGATTACACAATCATTTTTCATGTTCAATTTTTGCCTCCTCATATTTTCTCCACTTTCTTTGAGACAGACAAAAATTACTGACCCCTCTATTCCTATGCATACAACTTGCCCCTCTCTTCTAAATCTTGTCTTAGATATGGATTGATCTCCCAAGTCTTCCAAGACATACTAGTTATGAGTGATTTCTCACTTCTACAAATCCTATTACCACCCCTTTCCTGTGCTACTTCAGATGGCTAGATGTGGTCACATAGTTGCCTGCAAATATTGTCACTTGATTTTCACTCTCATCTCTTTCATCCTTGCTTCATTCTTTCAGCTACTGTGGTGTCTGAGATCTTTTTGGAATACACTAAGAAAATTGTTTAATTGGGGAAAGCAATTGTACTCTTAGACCTCTCTGCCCAGGCTACTGATTCTTGAGATACGCATTTGACCCACCCCTGTATTCCTTTTAGATCTCTTCTAAATTTTATCCCTAATCATTTTAAATACATAAAATTTCTTTCAATATCCTTCCTTCTATGTCATTTGGTCTCTACACTCTCAGCATTTATATTCTGTGATGGTTAATTTCTATTGTCAACTGATTGGACTAAGAAATAACTCTGGAGAGTATTGATGAGGCACACTTCACTTTTTCTTATATCTTCTCCAGTCAGAATTAACTAAGGAGTAAGATCTGACCTGAATAAGATGGTACCATTCCTTGGGCTAATACCCCTTACTGAATAAGAGAGGATGGGGAGTATAAAATCAGATAGGCGTCAATACTTTTTGCTCCCTGCTTCTCAATCCACCAACATGCATGAGAGAACAGCACTTTGCTCTCCCTGTGTCTTAGTCAGGGTTTCTATTCCTGCACAAACATCATGACCAAGAAGCAAGTTGGGGAGGAAAGGGTTTATTCAGCTTACTTTCATATTGCTGTTGATCACCAGAGGAAGTCAGGACTGGAACTCAAGCAGGTCAGGAAGCAGGAGCTGATGCAGAGGTCATGGAGGGATGTTCCTTACTGGCTTGCTTCCCCCAGCTTGCTCAGCCTGCTCTCTTATAGAACTCAAGACTTCCAGCCCAGAGATAGCACCACCCACAAGGAGCCCTACTCCCTTGATCACTAATTGAGAAAATGCCCCACAGCTGGATCTCATGGAGGCACTTCCCCAACTGCAGCTCCCTTCTCTATGATAACTCTAGCCTGTGTCAAGTTGACACACAAAACCAGCTAGTACACCCTGTCATAGGGAAAATCCATTCCTGACACAATGACTTCTCTGCTCGGATGGAATGTGTCCTCAAACCATGAGCCCTAATAACTCTCCCTCTCCTAAATTGCTCTAGTCAGATCCTTTAGAATGGCAACAAGAAAATTAACTAATATCTATATATCTATCTATAATTTAGGTATAATATATCTATATCTATCATTTATTATCTATTAGTCTATCTCCCTATCTATCTATCATCTGTCTATGTATCTATGTATTTACATCTATATCATCTATCTCTCTATCACCTATATATCTTCTATCTACCTACTGTTATCATCATTGTCATCATCTATATGACTTTAAAATACAGAGCTAAAAATAAATAATGAAAATGTGACAAATGGCTCTCAGGTACCCAACCTTCTATTTTCCCTAGGAATGATGTCTATTTGTTGGTTTATTTTTCACTGTCAATGTGAAAAACACAATCACAGCAAATGTTCAGCATCAGTAGTGTGCTGTTTGTGCTCATGACTACGACTCCTAAGGTTCTAACTCCAGCCAGCATTCCTAAGGGCATCTCTTTAGGTCATACCTAATTCTTCATTGCAGCCATTTCTTGTGCCTCTAGTCTGTTTTCTCTGGCACCAGATAACAGGATTGAAAAGATGCATCTGATGATGTACCCCCTGTGGGGCAGTGGTCTGTTCAGGCACCCTGGGCCCAGTCAAGTAACAGGTAAGGAACCTTGGAGACCTGGTGGGCGATAATTTCTGCCTGCAAGGGACAGAAGGAATTCAGCCACATCTCCTGGGCCCCTGGCTCCTGTTTCAGTCCCAACCCCCCACAGCCACCCCTGCAGGAGATGTGTGCTCGGTCATATAAACTATGCCCCAAGCTCCTAGCATTCTAGCTGGACCCTACTCTCAGTCATCTGACCACAGCCAGATATGCCCTGCCCCACAGACAGATAGCCCTGCCTCACAATATAAGGGACAGTTTGCCCCTCCTCTCTCTCTTGCTCTCTTGCTTCCTCTCTTGCTCTCTCACTTTCTTCCTCTCTTACCCTCTCTCTCTTTCTCTTCTCCTCTCCTCTCCTTCTTCTCCTTTCTCTCTTTCTCCACATAGTCATGGTCAATCTCTTTTTTCTATAATAAAACATCTTACGATTATGCGTTGCCTCCTTTTAACTAACGCATCTTGCAGCCCCAGCATCAGCAGCAGAGAGACCTGGACCAGTGACTCTCCTGCCCAGCACTAGCACAGAACAGCTGTGCTGTCGCCTCTTTCCCTACCCTCTTCTCCCCTGGTTCCCAGCTTCTCTGCAACATCCAGCAGTGTCTGTGATGTACAAGAGGCTGGAACTAAGTCCCTGGCTTTTCAGGATACCAAGGGATCCCCTGCAGCTGTGTCTTATTTCTGCCCCTCCCCCTACCATGGACTGAGACCCAGATGCCTCCCCCTCTGCGGAGTGGAGTGTGTAGGCAGACAATTATACTTGTGCTGCCCACAGCATGGAAACTCTGGCCGAGTATAGGTCATCCTACCCCTCCCTCCACACACTTTTAGCCCCCCCCCTGCCCCGGCCACCCGGAGCCCAGTGCCCTGTGGGCAGTCCCCAGTGGCGAGCACCACAGCAGAGAGAGAGCCCTCCTGATAGCCCCCCACCTCGTTTTCCTCTTCTTTGGGCTTTCTGCTCTTCCTAGGACCATGCAAATTTCTTGTCTTAGAAAATAGCTCTTGTGTAACCTATCCAGCTTCACATTCTATCATCCTTCTAACACCTTTGCTTCCATCAAAGATCTCACTCTGTCTCCCATATCAAACTTCTCTGTATACATTTACACATTCTCCTATTCTATAATGCCCCTCCCTCCTCCTAGTGTATAGGTAAAACTCTAATCAGCCAATAAGAGTCATTTTGGGTGTGATCCTCTGTGAAGACTTTTCTGTTTCTTAGGAAGATGGTGGCTTCCATGGCAAGTCTGATGGCTTTGTCTTTGGATTTCAGAATATGTGTTTTTATTGTTCATGTATGTCTAACATTTATAGTGGGTTCCAATATGTCTCTCACAGAGAAGGGCTAGATTGATTCTTGTCATCTGAACACGTAACAGCATCTCAGACAGTAGTTAGCATCGCATACCAAGTAAAGTAAAAGAAAAAGAATTTTGAGTGAAGCTGAGTCACTGTACATCTCTCCTAATAAAACATTCCCTCGAATCAAGATAAGAAAATTTTATTAATATATTTCATTAAAGGAGGTATTCGCAACTTATTACTTTTATACTTGAGGATGACCAAGTATAAAATACAAAGAAAATTCACTTGCTGATGGTGCAGCTTATTAAAAAGCCTTACTACCCAGTGATTCTATTATCATTCATGAAATAGCAAATGTTTGTGGAGTGAATGGATTATTAGAAAAATGATTAATATAATTTTTATTTTATTTGGGGGCATGAGTTCCTTTTCCTTTCCTTCCTTCCTTTTTTTTTTTTTTTAAATTTTTTTCCATCTTCTTTTCCTTCTGCCCCCTCTCTCTTTCCTTTTGAAACACAACTTTCCTCAATAAGCTAACAGCAAATGCACGATCCTTTTTCTTCAGCCTTCTAACTGGTAGGATTGCAGGTGTACAGCACCATTCTTCCCTTGATAAGAATAATAGAAAACAGCCTTAGATTTAAAACAGCTTCATTATAGAAACATTTACTTCAACCTTTCTGGGCTGCCACTTCTTAGAATGGAATAATAACACTCCAAGCTGAAGGTCACACTGAGAGTGTGACGATATGCTGCTTAAGAATCCATGTTGCGAGCTACAGTAGACAACATAAAAATGGAGCCAATTATGTCAGCCTTTAGGTTTATCTGAAATGTGCATGTCCACCTTTGCTGTAATCAAGATACACATCTCCTTTATGCTAATCTCACTGTAGCTCCCACTACTTGGCTCAGAATGAGAATTCCACAAGAAAGGCATAGCCTGTGTTGGTTTGCAGAATTTCTATATACAGAACATTTCATAGATGTTTTACACAATGACTAATGATAGCTCACAGACAGATGCCAGCCATGTGTTGTCCAACATCAATGAAAAATCCTGGAAATGAGAAAATGAGAGAACAAACATCTACTTCCTGCAGCAGGGGAAACTCCTCCACGGAAACCTCGAACTCCAAATCTCTCTGTAGGATTGTGGGTAGGATTGGGGGATAGATGTGGCTTTGGGCAGTTTACTCTGGCATGGCTCAGTTAAGGGATTCTCAATGCAGCCATCTAAAATGGTTATGTTCTCCAGATGGGCATGAAACACAGAAAGGAGATGTTAAAAGGAAGAAATACAAACAAGGTAAAGGAGTTTTAAAAAGTAGCTGAGTCTCTCTCTTTCCCTTAGCATTACCATCTGATTTTTCCAGTAGGGCCAAGTTACTGTTGCAGAGCAAAGAGCTTTGTACTAAAAGGTTCTTAGATATGCTGAACGTTTTCCTCGTTGTAAAGAAGTTTTCCTTGCTTGATATATGTAACCTAAAGAAGGAATAATTTATTTCAAGGTGAAAATTTAAAAAATGCTTAGAATGAATGAAATACAGCTTGCTTAAATATTTAATATTAGTGGTAATTGTTTTCTACCAAGAAATTATAATTAAAACTGGTCAAAATAATTTATTTGGAAATTAAAACTAAAACAATAACAAAATGCCAGGCTCTGTTATAATATGACTGAGATAGAATTCTGTGATCTTTTTATTACAGCCCTAGCATCCATCATGATAGAAGATGTGGACTCTCCGAGTTGGCCGAATGTCCAAAGTGGGGCATCTTACGCTTAAAAAAGGTATTTCTCTCTACTTAACTACTGTTACTCTTTGAGGAAATGGATTCCCTCCAAATAGTGTTTGTCTCACAGCTTCATTAAGGGATATCAAAGCTGAATGACTTAGGTACTCAGGAGAAGCTGGCCTCTAAAGTACATGGTTTGTTTGTTTGTTTGTTTCTTTGTTTCCATTTGAAATGACCTCTCATTCCTGTGGTCATCCACTCATCCCCTATGTGTGTTGACTGCCTTGTTCATGCCAAGTGTTTTCAATTCTGAACACAGAGCAACATAAAACAAAAATCAAAATAAAAAAAACCCAAATAAACTGTAGCAGGCAACAATAATAGCGGCAACAGCAGCAGCAGCAACAGTAACCACAACAACAAAACTAGCCAAATTTCCCTCTACTCTAGCTGTGATGAATGTCTGCTCTATACTAAAATATTTAAATATATTTTCTCTAACTCTTTTTTTTTTTTTTTTTAGAATTGATATGAAGCTGGACCTGTTATTATTCTAAAGTTGAGAGTTCCCAAGCAAGGAAAAGTGAAATGCCCTTCATAAGTAAGAAGTAACACTAGAAACTGAGGTCTTGGTCACAAGCACGATTGACCAGACAGTTTACCTTTCCCCAGTATACTGTGTCTCCGCTGCCATCAAGGGTCTGACTCAGGTAAGGTGGGTTGTGGAGACCTTGTAACCCCCATACACTTTCTTCTATCCAGTAGTCATTGCCTCTTACAGGTATGGTTTTGAGTTGGAGAAGGCAGAAAAGGGGTTCAGCTTTATCAGCAGCTCCAACTGTGGTAATAGCAGGTCACAGGCTCCTGTGAGGGACTACTTGGTGCTGCACACATTCCACAGAAGGAAGGGGCCTCCATGATTCAGACGATGATGCTTAAGTTTGTCTTCTTCTTCTTCTTGTTCTTCTTGTTCTTCTTGTTCTTCTTGTTCTTCTTGTTCTTCTTGTTCTTCTTGTTCTTCTTGTTCTTCTTGTTCTTCTT
>JADRCD010202384.1:0-17137 GCA_019843815.1 Montemys delectorum | reverse complement strand
TTTCTTTCTTTCTTTCTTTCTTTCTTTCTTTCTTTCTTTCTTTCTTTTTTTCTGAAGCATCTCACCAGGGCCCCTGCTTGTTCCCTCTCTTTATAATGACTTTCGTAAACCCTCCATGTGGCCTAGACCCTCCACTGATAACCACTTTACTCCTAGAGATTTGATTAAAATCCAAACCTAGCTCCAGTCCTTTGAAAGAAACTCTATGTTTCTTGCTGGTTCTCAAGCTTCTCTGATGACCTCTATGTGTTGTTTACATAGGTGCCTCTACTTACTTGTGAGATTAACACAGATTAGAATGAAGAGCTTCAGGGTCTTCCGTGACTCCTCTAGGTACAGATTACAACACTGTTGCTCATTTTCTGTGCATATTTTACTGACAATTTGGGGACTCTGGGCCTGAAAGGGGAAAGCTCATGTCAGGGGACTAAATAGTTGTTTAAACCCCAGTTTGTCCCTGCTTTTCCTACTCACTTCCTAGCCCCCTTTCTCCCAAGTACCAGGTACACTTAGGGGTTTATTTAACAGTGCAATGTTTTCAGTACCCTAAGAGGCTCACATTCAAACACAATTCACATCTTAAGGGAAATGTTGATTTGAACTATTTTCTAACAATATTTTAAATTATTACCAATGACTTTCCAAACATAGATGAAAATTTAGGGTTTTTTTTCTTCCCTGCACTCATGATTTTTAGAATGTTTATACATCAGACAAATTGGCATTGAAGTAACCTACACTTTTCAAAGTGAGTATATATTCCAGATTTGACTGCCACACTATAAAGTACTTTGTTTTCATTAATATCTTTCCTGTCTCCTCCAAAAATAATCTTACAAAAGAAGCTTTGTTTTTCTAGGTCACAAAGAAACATATTCTCTATTTTCTCTTTAAAAATGTGAGTGAACTGATGCCTTTTTCAGTACTGGAATCTTAGAAGCAAATGTATATTAAAACCTAAAGTGATATTAGAAAACACTGTACCCATAACTTTCCATTGTTGTATGAATGATAATTGAGTGTTTTTATAAACATATTTTTAAGAGATGCTTTTATAAGATACTAGCATATTTTCAATTTACTATTTGCTTCTGCACGGATTTATTTAGACCCACAGATGTGTACTACTTAATTACAAAGAGGCATTGGATGATCTATGGGTTCAATGGCATTATGCAAATAACTTTCCCAGTGCAATTGTTCAGAAGAATCCAGCAGTCTGCCGAGAGTCAATATGAATGGTTTACATACTGGTCTGCATTGAGCAATACTTCATGCATAGCCACTCGTTTTTCACTTAATTGAAAAGTAGCCAATTATCCTATATATAATTAGTTTAATATTAAGCAAATGAAGTATTGAATGAGAATATTATATAATATGGTACTAGTTTGGGTCCACCTCTAGAATATAAGAGTTCATATTCAACCTTACCACAGCTACAAATAAAAAGAAGTTAAATATTTTTGGACCTTTTTCATTAGAAGCACAGTGTCTCACATTTCTTAGATACAACATTGAATTCATAATAAATATAATTTTAAAAGTTGATAAGTTAAGCTCAATTAAAATTTTGCATTTTTGTTATCTGACATTATCAATAAATAGAAAGATAAAGCATGGTTGAAGACGATTTTTGAAGCACTTAGTTGTTAATGGACTAGCATCAATCATCTAGGACTCTTAAAATTTTAATAATAAAAATATAAGTGACAAACTCTTTTTGTAATGAGCAAAAACAGTTTTACAAAGTTGCATAGATACAGGGTGACTAGCCTTGAAGCCATATACACAGAAAAAAATAAAATAAACTCAAAGCAAGTTTTATTTGTGTGTGTATGTATATGTGTTTGATTGCTTCCATGTGAGTATGCACATACATATATGTACTAAGTATAATTAAAGATAAGAGACTGTCAAGTATGGGTGATACTTGGCATGGGAGGAATTTAAGGAAAGTTAGCTGGGAGGGGCTGGAGAGAGAAAGAGGAGGGGAAACTGATATAATTCTACCCCAACTAACAACATTTTTTAAAAATGTAAAATGTTTAAAATTTTTCAATTGTATAGAATGCAAACCAGTACATATAAAGATGCTGAACATCATTTGACATTGGTAAATCCCCGCTAAAACTTCAGTAGGCCACCATTACATGCTTAAAGATGGGTAAAGATGTATCACTTATCTGAAACTCAAGCAGAAATTCTTCAGGATAATTGTGAATAGACATTGTGATTGCCTAAACATCTAGATATTTTCTATCTATATAGAACAAACTGCAGTCTCCTTACCCAGAGTTCTTTAATCCATTTTTAAATACCTAAGGATCTATGTTCTCACTGAGAAGTACTACCTAGTTATAAATGGGCATATATTAGCATATGGGTTGAATCTCATTATGCAAATAATTTCCCCTATGAAGTCCTTTAATAGAATCAGGCAGTCTGTTCAGAATCAGCATGAGTGATTTATATGAGGGTTTCTTTGACTTCCTAAAACTATAAATAAAATGGTATGTGTATGTATTTGTGTGTGGGGGGGACAATTTCTTGGTGAAAAAGAGAGAAAAGGTTCACTATTTGCAAGAAAGTCATCTAATATCCATTTAAGTATCTATAGTAGCCAATAGGCTAGTAGGGCAAAATAGAACAAAAGGCTGACAGAAGCAACCATGAAGCCACTGAATATTATTAAATACAAAAAAGCAATAATAATAACTTCCCATGAAAGAAAGATTGGCCACGGATCATTAGGAAGTATTCAAGGACAACAATGTCATGTGAAAACACCAAAAGGCCCTACTTTGAGAAAAATCACAAATGGTAAAGTGTAAACTAGATATCATTCTATGTCTAAATTAAATGTATTTAAATTTCAAAGAGTGATCAGAGTAGGTAGAATCCCAGACTCAAACCCATAGTTAACAAGTAAGAGCATGGCTATGTAAAATAATAAATAAAATAAATAATAAACTAGATGCACAGAAAATTAAAATTATTAGAAATAAACAAAAACAGTATAACCTAGAATACATTAGAGAAAAAAGAGACACTGGAATAACATACATTTCTTAATAACAGTAAAGAAATACCAAACATTAACGGAATGATATATTCCAATTGATAAAGGAAAACAATTTTTATTCCAGAAAGAGGATCAAATGAACACATTTATAGTTACATGAAAATAAGCACCTCAAGTCAGCAGGAAAGGGGCTGAGATGAGGATAATCTGTCATATCTAGTAAGTATTAAAGTACTTGAGATAGTCTCCACCCCTCTTTCTTTCTCTCTTGTTCCTCTTCATTTAGCTCTCAACCCTTACAAAGACAAAGAATTTGCACTAAAAAAAAAAAATTAGTAATAAACATGAAAAAAGTGAATTCAAAAAGAAGACAGGAGGCAACAGTAAATGAAGATTTATTGTTTTTAAACCTATTTCAAAATAATTCTTAAAAGTTATTAGTATATATTTATATTTATGAAGTGGTAGATTTCACGATGATATTTGGGGTTTTTATTTCACAATGTCTTTATATGTATCTGTGTGTAGTTGTAGATATATATATATATGTATATGAGTGTAGTTGCTATGTAGTCAGGAAGAAAATATCAGATGCCCTGGGGCTGAAGTTGTAAGCACTTGTGGGTTCACTAAGAACTAAATTTCGGTCCTTTTTAAGAACAGTACATGCTCACAATCCCTGAGCCATCTCTCTGTGCACTATGATATTTTCATTCATGTAATTTTGACATGTATTATTCTTGTTTTAAACTTAGCTTAGTAACTTCCTACTCCTCCAGATCATTTCTAGCTCCTTCTCCGAGGCCTTATAAAAGCTCTGATTACAGCAGGCATTCAACAGCATACCTTCCGTGTAGAAATATATGCTGCTAAGCAATAAAGTATGGAGAAAAAAAGAGGAAGGTTTTGGGGAAAAACCTACAACTAAGAGTCTCATCAATGTGCCTTTAGTATCGCTACTTCCTACAAGGGAAAATCTATATGCCATTGTCTCCAAAGTGTTTTCTATCAAAGAGAAATTATTTTCTATCCTTGACCAGAGTTTAGAACTTTTCATCTATTAAAACTCCTAGCTGCCACATGTATGCCTTATCTATCAATTGGTGGGTTAGAAAAGAAAATACAAAGTGAACATCACTCCCCTAAAGTAGTCATTACGCCGGGCGGTGGTGGCACACACCTTTAATCTTAGTACTTGGGAGGCAGAGGCAGGCAGATTTCTGAGTTCGAGGCCAGCCTGGTCTACAGAGTAAAGTAGTCATGACATAGAATGAGCATCATCAAGGCTAGAAAAAGACAGTATTTTAGTAGAGCAGAAGGATTTACTACTAAACAGCCATGAAAATAACAACTTCTGAAAATAAGGAATGAAACATTGAACTGATGACCATTGTAACTTTTTGTAGGATGGCAAAAAGACTGGCTGGTGTTCAGGGAGATGTTGTTAGCTGTTTCCAACCCTCTCTCTAATCCCTAAAGCTCTTGTAGCCAAGTGATTTAGAGGATGCTGAGTATGTAAGTATAAAAGAAGGAAAACAAAGGTATAGCAGACACTTTCTTCCAAATCTAGGACAGAATCCCCAAATTAAACACATTCATCACACTGCTATTTCTGCTAGGAAATGTATAAATAATTCACTCTCAGTAGGATAAATAAATACTATAAATAACTTCATATTCACCCAGACCTGATTTCTCTGCCAACAAAGCTAGATCAGGTATCGGTACCAAGTTATGAAAAACTCTGGCTTTCAAAATTGTGTGCCAAAGTTTGTGGTTCTGTGTTATGATCAGGGAAGTGGGGCTCACCATAGTCCACAATTTCTCTAGTTTTAGAAAAAGTGCTTACTGAACCTCCTACCACAGAGCATTAACTGTCTTCTTTCCTAAAATAGACCCCCAGTGTAGTCAAACCCACCTTTAGTAGAAGTTTAAAAGAACAAACTACTTAATGATGCTATTCTTCTTTCTATAGTTTTATCAACTATCCATGAATCATATTTGTTATATTCATACTGATTTAATAAAATAAAAAACAAAATTAAATCAATTGGATAAACTAATAGATTTCTATACTAAATAAATAAACACAATATTTAATGAAATATTAATATAACTGGGCTGGTGAGGGCTCAACAGTTAAGAGCACTGACTGCTCTTCCAAATGTCCTGAGTTTGAATCCCAGCAACCACATGGTGACTCACAACCACCCGTAATGAGATCTGACGCCCACTTCTGGTGTGTCTGAAGTCAGCTGCAGTGTACTTATGTATAATAATAAATAAATCTTTAAAAAAAAAAGATTTAATATAACCAAGTTTCAGTTTCATTGTCCCTAGTATATATTATTCTTTAGTGTGAACTTATCTGGCCCCTCTCATTAGTTTTCCCTTTCCAGGTAATAGAAACAACATCAGAGAGTCTACAGGAGGCCTTTTCCCATTTTATCTGGTTTCGCTTGAATCTTCAACGTTTCTCTGAGCATTTTCTTCCCCAAAGAACACAAAGCCGAGTAGACAAGTCTCATCAAGTGAATTTCAATGCTTCAACCTAGGTACTAGAATTCTTTAAGAATTCCTAGGATGACTATTGCCTCCGCCCCATCTCAGGAAGAAAACAGTGCTTCAGAAAATTATATCCCTTCTTAAAGTGCCTGACCAGCACAGGGAAGAAGAGAAAAAGCCATTCCTCCAAGAAAGAATTGGTCTTTAGTCTTGTTTAATCCAAAAGGGTCCAAGGGCTTAGGTGCAGAAAGTACCAACCAGTGATGTGGTTTGGGATGGGTGTGTCAGACCCTGTGCTGATTTCCTAGAAGCTGGGGAAGACACAGTCCACTTTTCTGAGAGTTGATTTCTTGGTTACAAAGCTTAATGGGCCTGTCTTCTCCCTGGAGGAAACATTCATTCTTGAGATTAATTAAGCAGTAGGTGTCAGACATGAGATGATACAGTTCTGTGACAGGGTAATTTCCTAGGACACTAGGTTATTTGTTTATGGTACACTTTGAACTCCTGGTTAAGCTTAAACTGGGGTCATTGTCCTGCGAAGCTTCTTAAATTCTGAAAACTCTAGGAAAACGTGTGTCTTCCAGGAAAGATCTTATGCTAGGCGTTATGGTAATAGGAAATAATGACCTACAGGTTCTTGACAATTTGTGGCAATTCACGTTGACTGTATATGATGTGTTTATTTTAGTATGTGGGTTTTTCACTGTTTTGTCTTTATGCCTTTATTTGTCTTTATGCCTTTATGCCTTTATTGCTGACCATCTTAAGTAAAAGTAAAAGGATTATGAGCTCTGAGAAAGAAAATCCTCTCCTAAGAGGAGTTATCAGCAAACTTTAATATCATATATATTTGAAAGGGCTGTCCTCACATTTCAGTTTTCCTTGGGAAAATATGCATTTTATTTTTTGTCTTTAATGTATACATTCTACAGGAAAAACCACTCAAAGAATAATCACTCCTCAAGGGAAGTTCAGTCTGGAGAGGACAAAGAATTCACAAGTAAATTGTGTTATTCCTAAATGGCAGCAAGCAATAGAAAGAGGAGAATGTTTCCCAGGTATAGAAAGGAAGCCTATCCCGGCAGTGCACTGTCCAGGCTCAGACTAAAAGGTAGAAAATTCCACAGTGTGGCTGGAGCACGCGGTACTGGGAGGCTGCTGGTGATCCAACAAGCAGAGAGGAAGAAGGAACAGACCAATGAAACGAGTATCACGGGGTCACCCAGAAGTCCTCCACAAACCAGAGTCTAGTAGTGACGTTATGGATGCGGCTCTCCTTCCAGCATGTAAGTATGCTAAGAGCTTAATGAGGAGCTTTGGGTTGGGGCAAGTACTTTTAGTGAACTTAGAAACAAACAAAAACAAACAAAATGGTTTATTTATTTTTTTCAACGTGTATTTATTTAATATACTTTGTAAGGGTTCAGGCAGACTTAAGTTAAAAAACAAACAAAACAAAAATACAACACAGCTTAGAAATCAAGGAGAAAGGACAGACAGTCTAAGAAAAAAAGACAACACAAAAGAGAGGCGGACAGCTTGCATCAGGGCTCTTGGCTGGAGACCTGCTTTTGAATCGGTTTCTTGCAGGTACTTCTTAAATGCTGTGAGGTTTTACCAGAGCTCCGCAGCATGTGTGTTCAAAGGACCATCAATGTTGGGTTCTTCTAACAGGCTCTGGATAGAGAGCGAGGTGATCCTGACATCATACAGTGCAGACCACTTACCTTTGAGGATGTCCAGGCAGATGTTGCCCTTCGTGTCCACGTTGGGGTGGTAGCACAGCGTGAGGAGCTTCATTGTGGCAGCGTTGTAAGAGTAGCCACTGGGGAACTCTAGGGAGAGTTTATACCTCAGGTCTTCATATACAGTGCTGGCTGCTCCGTGGATAGTCTCTACCCATTTGAACAGGTTGTCTGATTCAGGGAAGGCAGAAATTCCTTTGTCGCCAGACATATCATATCATGAGGGTCTAGTCTACAAAAAGCATATACAATTTATAATTTTACATGACTAAATAACACTGTAAATTATGGGAATACACGCTGGAGTAGGTGACAGTGTTTCCTATCCTGGCTCAAATACTATTTGCTTTGACCAAGGATAAGTATTTCATGGTTTCTGTGTTCTCTACTGATCTATAAAGTAAAAATAGTAGTACGCTTCTCTTGAAGTTGTTATGAGAACCCAAACTATTTGTGGCATACATAGAACTCTGTCTGGTATATATTTAGCATAGCAGAAGAAGAAAGAGAAAAGAAGAAAGGGGAGGAAGAGAAGGAGGACCCAATAGATTAGCTAAGAGAAAAAAAATCAGTATCCCTATGATACATCAAACGGTTGTATTTAATGGCTATTCTTCATCCTGGTTACTCTTGAGTATGACTTTTCTAAAGCAATCACACATATCCTCCACATCATCAGTACATTGAGCCAATATAAACCAAGTAACCGAGACACCTCTGGGTGCTTGCTGCAGTTAATGGAAGCAACTCCAGGTTTTGCGTTGGCATTGTGTCTGTAATTCAGTGATTCTGTCCCAACATCCTGAGTGTGCTACTATTCTCAGACATTTTAAAGATTTCAGAGAAGGGAAAGAAAAAAAGGAGTAAGAGCTATGCCAGGTTTAGTCCATTTTCTTCCTTTTCTCTTGAATGCTTAAATTTTGAGGGAAGAGAAAGCCTGAAGACCCTGAATCTTTACTCAGAGCGACCCTGGTACAGGAAGAGCCATGTGCCACTGTGGAGATTAGAATATTCCTTTCCTAGATGTGTTTACTACACTAAGGGCAGCATTCTGTTGATTTATACAGAAAACTAGGCTTTTATTTACTTGGAATAAGCCACTGTTTTCAATCTTTGATGTTTGAAATTCATTTAAAAGAAAATGGAAATAGAATATTAAGGTAAAAACATGACTCCATTCTTCTTGGCTTCCATATTCCTTAAATATCTTTCTTCTGGAGGGTGAGACTGGTTTCTGAGCATGATTATTTAGAGTTTGAAGTCAAATTTTTATTCCAGCACCAGCTAATTATTAATCTAGACTTGTATAAGCTCTAAAGTTTTCAATTCATAGGTGAAATTATATCTCACCCCTAGTGTTTTGTGATGATTAATTGGTTAATTAGAGAAAATAATGAATGTGAGATGTATAGAATATAATAGCTATCCAACAAAAGCTAGACCTCCAGCCATGCCTCTCTCTTTTGTGAGAAATGAAGCTTTAATGAGGACACAACTTAATTTAATGCTAATACTAATCACTCTTTTCTTAATCATTTCCTCTTAATGCAAACACTGACATAGAACTCAGGTTTCCCCTCGGGATCTACTCCCTGATTTATGAAGTAACATTGGTAGATTGTGTTTAACTTCTGATGTCCTTCAAAATCTAGAGGTCATTGGCTTCTTCCTATCCTTTTGCCGGTGCAGGAAAATAAGTGCAGTTAATTCCAGCTATCAAATGCTCTCCTCTGGTGAAAGAGAGCACATGCTGAAATGTTTGGAGTGACTGAGGGGAAACTGTTCCACAGTTCCTGCTCTATAAAACGTATTTGTCTGTTTTTGTCAGCTGCAAAGCCTGATGCTGTCATGTGCCTCATTATTATAACTACTGCTAGCCCTCTGTGGTATAAGCTCTGCAGTCACAGATCCAGCTAACCATGATAGAAAATGTTTCGAAAAACAATTGCAGCTATATAAAGGTGTGTGTATTTGTCATTCTCTGAGCAATACAGTGTAAAATCTATTTTCATATCTTGTATATCAACAAGAGTTTTAGTAGTCATTCTACAAAATTCTGGGGACCAGAAATGGGTTGAATCTTAAAAATTTAGATGTCTTCATATATATATATATATATATATATATGTGTGTGTGTGTGTGTGTGTGTGTGTGTGTATATATACATATATATATAATATACATATATATACATATATATACATTATATACTATATATATATTGAAGTATAAAAAAAGATAAGACCCAAACCAACCCCAAAATCTGTTTTCTTTCATTCCACACAGAACCTAAAGTTAATTTTATACACTATTTTTGATGTACCTGCATTTGACTGCAAACCATCACACCTGTGTGATAGGAAGTTCCACTTTGACATAAGGCCCACTCTCAGAAAGTTTTACACACACATATTTTACAATGTTTCAGAATTAAGATGTTTTTATTATTTATAGTGAATCAGAGATATGTATTGGTTATATACAAATACTATACCATTTTTTATTAGTGGCTTGAGTTTTAGTACCTGCAGGAATGATCCTGGAACCAATCCCCCATGAGCCAACTATATGACTATATGACTATTGCTATCATGATTCTTATCATGCTTACTGTTCTCTGTCTACCCTTCCACAATGGGAGAAGAAAAGTAGGTACTTTATACAATAATAAACATATATGTTCATCAAAGAAAGAATCACACACACACACACACACACACACACACACACATACACACACCCCTCATGAAAGTCAGGAGTCAAAAATTCTAACTCCTGTTTCTACCATCATTGAAGAGCCTCCTTGTGAGCTGTTACCTGACAAGAATGCCTTGAAAAGTGATGTGCTGGCCTAACTGGACAAGAGATTATCTATCTGTCTAGTGCTTATCTGGCTTGGCTGTGTCACCAATTTAGAAGGATGAAAGTATTGTCCAGTGGGGCAGATTTTTGACCAATGGAAGAACAGAGGGGTCTTTTGTTCCTCTTTTTTTCTCCAACTCTTCCCTACTGCTGGTGATTTTCTTCAGATGCAATTCCTTCATGTCTCCCCAGAAATGTCCCAGAATAACTAAGAAAGCAAGAATACATATTAATCAATGTGATTACCTGGGTGGGGTGGTACATTCCCTTTGTTTGAGTTTCCTATGATTATATTCCTTGACATAGGTTATAGTCCTTGGGAACCAGACTCTGAATAAAGAAAATCTATTGGTATGTATTATTGTGGATTATGTGAGCAGAAAACGATAGCTGAGTTTAATGAGAACACGATGGAGTGAACCCTAGTGACAGAGCTCAAACTCATGAACTCAGTACCATCCACTCCTTGCTCAATTTATTATTGATATTACCAATTGTCCACGTTTCCATAGATTGAGACCAACTACAGGTTATTACAACATTTTCCCTAAATAAGCCACTGTGTATCTAATTGTCTATATTCACCCTCTGAAGTCTCATTTTCTAGGTCTAAGATATTCATTTTCATAGAAATAAATATATTCTAATATGTATGGCTTTCCTGCTCACAAGATAGATGCACAGCTAAAATGGAGTTGATTCTCTAGCATGAGATATCAAACAATATTGCATAAAGCCAAAGGGACCTATTTTACTGTAAGAAGTACTAGAAATGGTATAGGACCATTGACTAGAATAATCCAGAAAATGCTAACCTCAGAGAGCAATGTTGATGACTCTGCTGGAGAATCCACTCAGAGTAATCCGGGGTTGAAAGGTTCAAATGACCTAATGACCTATTTCTCTTTTGACTTATGATGGAAGTCAGGAGAAATAACTTCGCCATGGAACAGAATGTAATATATAGTTCTCTGAACTGAGATCCTGAGGAAACATATTGAGGCAGTGACCAACATGAAGGACATTTAGGCATGATCTTGAATAAGGGTGGGTGTAGGGACAGTGGGACAGGTAAAGCATGGAGGCTGTGATGTGCAACAATTGAGACTTCAGCTTGCTCCGTGGTAACTCAAATTGACATGACCCTTCAAAGTTGCTTTGACTAAAACAAGGAGTCCAAGCCATTGTACTGCTCTTCTGTTGAGTCCCTGTTTGTGGATGGTTCGAGGAAGGCTGTGTGTTACTAGCTAAAGCATCTCTGCCCTCACCTGAGGAGGTACCTGGAAAGTGCCACAGCTCAGGATTACCTCCATGTGGCTCTTCCTATACCTAGAATAGGGGCCTTAGCACTTCTGAAGTGAGATCTGCAAGAGCCATCACCAAACATAGCTTCCCTTTCGCCTTTGTTACTTTCTTTTATCCTTAATTTTCTCAGATTTTACAGCCAGAAAAATATTAACAGACAAGAATTTTCCTCTGGTTTTCTTCCTGGGGACATGGATTAAGCCACCACCAAAAAAAAAAAAAAATAGATGTTTCTTTCCTAGGTGTGAGTGTGAGGTTAAGTTTCATGGCTTTAAGTAGACTTGATCCAAAATGGAACTCTTTCCGAAGAATAGTAATGCACCAGGACACTCGATTTATGCTGAAGCTTCCTTCACCATACATTAGGCTGCTAGACACCTGGGCCTTTCAGATTTAGTTTGCAGTTTAATGGGTAGATTTACATCTCATTTTTCAGTCACATAAATATACAAAGAATCTTTTTAAAATGTAGTGTATATCAGAGCACTTTGCAAAACTCACGTGATCCCTCCTGACAAATTCTAGCCTTTCGCCACCTTATTTTCTAGCGAATACATTTAATGGTGTAAGGATACTATGCTGCAGGACCATTTGTCAGGATGTTGCACTTCATGCTTCTTTGCAATATGGTGATGCTACAACGCTTATAAGCTACCAATTCAAATCATTTGTTCCTGCTCCCTGCCAGGTTTCCCTGCCCCTGAGAGTGAGGTTCTTCTCCCAGAAAGGCTGTTTAATCTTTCAGAAAAAGCAACAGATCGCAGTGTTGCCTTGGCAACATTACCACTTAAATCTCTGAGTGAGGTCTCATGGGTTAAGCTCATGGACCAACGAGTAAATAAGAGACTGGCAGTGAACAGAGAAAGGAAGGAAAGCTATTGAGAGGAGGGGCAATGAAAGGGGAGAGTACAATGGAAAGTCTAGAATCCACCAAGGTCTGGCTCTGGTTAAATATACATTTATCTCTCCACCAAGGAACACAAGAGTTATGCAATATAACAGATAATTTAACCCTCCCTGTGCCAGTTCTACCTGTGATATGCCATTCTGCTTTCTCTCTTCCTTCATTTTGACATAAGCAATGGCTTGCCTCAGAGATTTGCAAAGGTCTCACTTGTGACTGGTATGTAAGATAGTGACGCTCATTATTAATACACTAAAACCGTAGCCCATTAACTTAAATCTTATAATTAAAAAGACCTTCATTTTTACTAAGGACAGGAAAATTAGACCGTGACCCACTCTTACTTAATTAGCCTCTGATTTCTGCCACCATTTAATTCTGCCCATCTTCTGAAACACATCATATTAAAATTGAAATAACGCAGAGTCCTCAAGTAATCTCAGGGGAAGGACAGGGTAAAGTCTTTTTGTAAAAGGCAAAAAAGTAATGGAAAAATAATTAGAGGAAACATGACTGACATACTAAAACTAAAACAAACCATCTGCTGTGACAGAGAAAGTTTTCTAGAACCCTGGATAAAGGCTACCAGAATGCGTTTGGTCGAGACCTAGAGGGCTAGACTGGGCTGGCCTGTTCTCTCAGGGACACATACTCCCTGACCCCAATGCAATAGATGGCTTTCTGGTCCTCAGGGGCTGTCACTGAGTTTGCAACTGAGCCAGCAGCAATTACAGGAATGTTGGGCACTGACCTACTTTCCAGTTTTGTGAACCAGTAAATCTAATGCAGCACTCTCTTTTCAATAACAGATTTCATTGATTTTTTCCAAACAGTTCAATACCAGTCACCCTGACCAAGGCAACCCTGAGCAACCCCTAAGCACTTGTGCTATACTTAGTCACATAGACAACAATATATGATCTTCTACAACGTATTCCTTACAGGATCTATGCATCCACTTGGAAAGATAATGTCTATAAATCACCATAGTGACAGACTGCCAATTATAACCCATCAATTGAAGAGAAATAACAAGAGGACATGAAGCCAAACCTAGGGGATAGATAGGCGACAAACATTTTAAAGAAGGGAATGTTTAAATGTGAATTCTGAAAGAAATAGAGAATCATAAAACAATGCATGTAGAAGGACGTGAGAGATGGAACAATTATACCACTGTGGAACTGAGTAGAATAGACAGATTCATTTAATGCATGAGTGCGGGACATCGAAAGGACCTAACCCATGTTAAAGTGAGTTGTAATCCAAGAATAAAACAACCATAAAGTGAAAACTTTGTGTCAGACTTCCTAAAATATACCTTATAAATATTTCATAAGCTTCAGGAAGTGAGACCAGCCTACAACCGTGACATTCAGTGTCAGTGTGAAAACAGTTTTGTTCATGGTCTGAGGTGAATGATAATCAGTTTGTCACTGAGGATGATTTATATTTAATAGAAAAATTTTCCATCTAGATTAACCTGGTTACGTTCATTTTTTTTAAAGAAATCAAGAGCCTGTGAGTCACTCTGTGAGTCAGTTCATATTTAATGTATCCACAGTCTTAGATAAATTTTATGAACTGGCCAGCTAACTAACTATGTTATAGTTATATAGCATCTGTGTCAAAGTAAGATAGAGGATGAGTCTGCGAGTGAAGAAAAAGTCATATAGAGCTTACTGGTATGAACTACTATTAATTAGTTCCTTTGTCTATTAACTTATTGATGTAGCCAGCTGTTCTACATTGAAAAGGATAAAAGAATAACCCAATTCAAAATCTTCTACTGCCATGCATGCTGTGGACCAAAGAGTTACTCATTGGCATCTCTGGAGAACTTTCTAAAAATATAGATACAGATTAACAATAACCTCCTGTTTCTCCCTGAGGGTATATTGGGAGTCTGAGAGAATGCTAAGCCTTAAAAAACATTTAAAGCATTTATCAGGTAATACTGATTTTTAATTGCGCCTCCTAGAGATAAAACTTAGAGAATGTCAGCTAGCTGGTAAAATGTAGAACTGGTAGTCTCTACCTATATAGTCTGATTCCAATTTCATATCACATAATACAATCAACATATTCTTAAATTTAATGACCATGTATTGTAGTCTTTGTGTCCCTTCACCTCAATGCTTAGCGGAGCTATTTACAGGTGTCTGTTAATTTGAAAAAAAATAAGATTACATGTTTTTTCAAATATAAAAACTTTTTATATCAAAGTGGTTTTCTTTAAAATTAGCAAATAGTTTGATTAACTATGGAATTCCAGGGTAGAAGACTTGATATGCATAGTTCAATTCCTAGAACTAAAAAAAAACTTACCTACCATAGAGATTGGTCAGGTTTTCCTGCAATCTGACAGTCTATGAGTACATAGCCAGCTTACAAAGGTCTAAAAGAGTCCATTGCATGTATTTTTTTCCATTTTCTACCTGTAGGGGTGAATGGGAAGTTGGTAACATGAAATCAAACATTGTTGCAATATGGAAATCAGGACCTGTTGTAAATTTGGACTTGTTTCCCAGTAAAAAACAATGTTGTATTTACCATCTCATAATGTAAGTATATGCCAGTTTAGCAATAAACTCTACTATTTTACATGTTCAAAACTGCCTTTGTATTATTTAAAATTTTGAAAGAACAGTACAGACCCTACAAAAAATATGTGAAGGAAATAATGTCATTGTGTATTACATTGTATATTACATTGTATATTACATTGTATATTACATTGTATATTACATTGTATATTACATTGTATATATATATATTACATTCTGAAGAAATTCCAGAAAGCTTCCAAAGGAAGAAAAAGCCATAATAAGAAAAACAATTGCAAGCCATAAGAAAGTAGGACATTAAACTAGATCATTTCTTTTGATTTTTGACATAAAATAATTGAATAAATCAGTGAGTGAATAAACAAAAATAAATCTTTAATTATAGAAAGGAATAACATATGAATCTAGGATTCAAAAACCAGCAAAAGAGAGTTCTCTAAAGTTAAAGTATATATACATTACAAACATCAAGCTAGTCTCTATAGAGGAATTCAGAAAAGCCTTAACCAGTCTGGAAAATGTGGGGCAAGTCATTCAAAATTCTATTTTCAGGAGGGATGAGGAAACTTTTACCAAAAACTGCATTTAAGAAAATATGGCTATCCTGGGTCTTTTGTTGTTCCAGATGAATTTGCAAATTGCTCTTTCTAAGTCTGTGAAGAATTGAGTTGGAATTCTGATGGGGATTGCATTGAATCTGTAGATTGCCTTCGGTAAGATGGCCATTTTTACTATATTAATCCTGCCAATTCATGAGCATGGGAGATCTTTCCATCTTCTGAGATCTTCTTCGATTTCCTTCTTCAGAGACTTGAAGTTCTTGTCAAACAGATTTTTACTTGCTTAGTTAGAGTTACACCGAGGTATTTTATATTATTTGTAACTATTGTGAAGGGTGTTGTTTCCCTAATTTCTTTCTCCACCTGTTTATCCTTTGTGTAGAGGAAGGCCTCTGATTTGCTTGAGTTAATTTTATATCCAGCTATTTGCTGAAGTTGTTTATCAGGTTTAGGAGCTCTCTGGTGGAGTTGTTGGGGTCACTTAAGTAAACTATCATATCATCAGCAAATAGTGATAATTTGACTTCTTCCTTTCCAATTTGTATTCCTTTGATATCCATTTGTTGCCTAATTGCTCTGGCTAGGACTTCAAATACAATATTGAATAGGTAGGGAGAGAGTGATGACCCTTGTCTAGTCCCTGATTTTAGTGGGATTGCTTCAAAACTATTCTCAACAATAAAGGAACCTCTGGTGGAATCACAATCCCGGACCTTAAGCTGTACTACAGAGCAATTGTGATAAAAAACAAAAACAAAAACAAAAACAAAACAAAACAAAACAAAAAAACCTGCATGGTATTGGTACAGTGACAGGCAGGTAGATCAATGGAACAGAATTGAAGACTCAGAAATGAATCCATGCACCTATGATCACTTGATCTTTGACAAAGGAGCTAAAACCATACAGTGGAAAAAAGACAGCATTTTCAACAGATGGTGCTGGCTCAACGGGCAGTCAACATGTAGAAAAATGCAAATCGACCCATTCCTTTCGCCTTGTACAAAGGTCGAAACCAAGTGGATCAGGGACTTCCACATCAAACCAGATACATTGAATATAATAGAAAAGAAAGTGGGGAAGAACCTTGAGCAAATAGGCACAGGGGAAAATTTGCTGAGGAGAACTCCAATAGCTTCTGCTCTAAGATCAAGAATTGACAAATGGGACCTCATAAAGTTGCAAAGCTTCTGTAAGGCAAAAGACACTGTCAATAGGACAAAACAGCAACCAACAAATTGGGGAAAGATCTTTACCAATCCTATATCTGATAGAGGGCTAATATCCAATGTATACAAACAACTCAAGAAGTTAGACTCCAGAGAACCAAATAACCCTATTAAAAAATGGGGTACAGAGCTAAACAAAGAATTCTCTACTGATGAACACCAAATGGCTGAGAAGCACCTAAAGAAATGTTCAACATCCTTAGTCATCAGGGAAATGCAAATCAAAACAACTCTGAGATCCCACCTCACACCAGTCAGATTGGCTAGGATAAAAGACTCAGGTGACAGCAGATGCTGGAGAGGTTGTGGAGAAAGAGGAACACTACTTCACTGCTGGTGGGATTGCAAACTGGTACAACCACTCTGGAAATCAGTGTGGTGGTTTCTCCGGAAACTGGACATAGTTCTACCAGAGGACCCAGCTATACCACT
>JADRCD010202382.1:0-13857 GCA_019843815.1 Montemys delectorum | reverse complement strand
CATACATAAAATAAATCTTAAGAAAAGAAAAAACCTGCCCACATTCCAAGAACATGTGATGGGTTGGTTGGCACATACACTGAGAAGGTAGAGGCAGGATGATCAAAAGTTGAGGATTCTTGAGTACCGGCACAGCAGCCCAAAAAGCTGATAGCTCTGACAAAGACCCCGAGAGAACCTCCGGAGATTTAGGGAGAAAGGTACAGACTCTGACACTGACTGATCCTATCAATTGATTTTTAACCTAGAACCATTGTGTCCTAGCCTGACACATATGGAAGGGTCTGGATCCAAGAGGTAAACCCTGTTCATCATATCAAGAACTGCAAGTCACTAGAGTGAGTTGCAGGTAGGACTGCCAAGAACTACAGTTCACAATCATCCAACTCTGTGCGTGCCCAGAGACAAATGGTGATACAGAAAGCTTCTTTGGTAGGACTGTGAGATCAACGCCACATGGGTACATAATAATTGGGCTTTTTATCTAGACAGGCAGGATAACGAACCTGACCCCTGGGGGATTGGTGGGCTCAACATGGGGGAGGACCCCATCTCCATCTCAATAATGGAAAAAGGACAAAAGAGCAGAAGATGGGAGGCTGGAGAGGTTTGGGACTTAATGGTATATCATGGACACAATAGGAGACTCCTAGATACAGAAACAAATAGTCCTGTTTGAACACACACATACACACCAGTTATAGGACCAGCTACATGAGCATGCCACTACCTGCCTGTCCTGAAAACTACAGCGCCAGCCTGTGTTTCAGGGCCCTTCTTTCTCCCTTATAAACTCAGCTTCACCACCGGTCTTAATACTTTTCTCCAGGGCCTTTGACACATCCACCCTGCTTAGACTGCTCAACTTTACCTTTAACTCCACCACTAACCTCACCTGAGAAGGTTGTTGACTATTCCTGGAACAGAGGTCCCCATACCATAATGGCTGGGCTACCATAGAAAATTTATTGACACCCCTAGAAAGGCCACCAAAGTGTTCCTGGGGAAGGTCCCCCAGTCCTCACCTTTCCAGCAGTGACTGGAAAAGGACTGTGTGTGATAAGAAAACACCTTTGCAATCATAGAAGCCAGCAACTCCTACCTCATGTTCCCCAGTGGAACTTGGTTTGCATGCACCTTGAGCATAACCCCTTAACATTGATCCTCAGGTACTCCCAACAAAATTCCAGCTTGTGTGTTTGTTACCCTGTTCCCTCTATTAACTTTCTATGATGGGTATTCCTGGTTATCAACTTGACTACATCTAGAATGAACTAGAATCCAGAAATGGAAGACACACGTATGATCTTGAGGCTGGAAGACACAGGTTTCTGACCTGGATCTTGGCATGGAGATCTTGAGTCATAGTGGCCATAAAAAGCCTAGACCCAGGCAAGGCAGTACATTTCCTTTTAATCCCAGGAGATTGAGTTGAAGGTCAATTTGGGACAAAGCAAGTCCCAAATCTAGGCTTGGTGGTATACACCTTTAAACTGGGCCACACCTTCAGCTGGAGGCCTACAGAAGGACTGAAAGAGGAAGGTTCACTCTTCGCCTGTTTTCACTTACTTGCCAGCTCATCTGTTGGAATCTACTTCTAGCTTATATATAAAGACCAGCGGAAACAACTAGCCTCTTGGGGACTGAGCAACTACTAGATTCTTGGACTTCCCATTCGCGGCTGCCCATTGCTGGGTTAGTTAAACTGAAGACTGTAAGTCATTACAATAATTTCTGTTAATATATAGAACCCTTCTATAAGCTCTGTGACTCCATAGAACTCTGACTAAGACATTTTCTATCTATGTGGAGATGACTCTTGGTCATCAAAGGAAAATACAAGATTTTGGCACCCCAGTAATCCTACTTCCGGTGCTAGTGGGGTCCAGCTAGCTGCAGGAATCAGTACTGGTGCTACAGCCCTAGCCAAAGCAGCTCAAACTCTTCAGGTCCTAAACAGCCTTGAGTAGATCTTGCTCAATCAGAAAAGTCTATCCATCACTTAGAGCAGTTGTTAGACTCATTAGCTGAAGTTGTACTACAAAATAGAAGGGGATTATACTTACTCTTCCTGGAACAGGGGGCTCTGCCAAGCCCTAGGAGAGCAATGCTGTTTCTACACCAACAACTTGGATATTATCAGAAACTGCCTGGCTATGGTCCACCAGAGATAGAGGAGACCATAGAACCAAAACTGATATGAATCATAATTTTCTGGTCTATGAAGCTGGCTACACTAATACCCACTGGCATTGGTAGGCCCAGTCTTGCTTTTGCTAACTATCCTCACCTGTGGACCTCATGCAGCAAATGCTCTAGTCAAATTTGTGTGAGAACATATCTCCACAGTCCAGCTTATAGTTTTACTGTCTCTATGAACATCTCAACTCTGTGACCCAGGAGAAGGGCCTATGATTCAGCCCATAATTTCTTTTTTGTTTGTTTGTTTTGTTTGTTTGTTTTTTCAAGACAGGGTTTCACTGTGTAGCCTTGGCTGTCTTGGAACTCACTCTGTAGACCAGGCTGGCCTTGAACTCAGAAATCCACCTACCTCTGCCTCCCAAGTGTTGGGATTAAAGGCATATGCCACCACTGCCCAGCCAAAGATTGATTTATTTATTTATTTATTTATTTATTTATTATATGTAAGTACACAGTAGCTGTTTTCAGACTCACCAGAAGAGGGCATCAGGTCTCATTACAGATGGTTGTGAGCCACCATGTGGCTGCTGGAATTTGAACTCAGGACTTTCGGAAGAGCAATCAGTTCTCTTAACCACTGAGCCATCTCTCTAGCCCCACCAATGTAGTTTTAGATTACCTAATCCTAGCTAAAATTCCCTTAGTTTCCTATAAAAAGAACAGTGTGCCTTTATAATGGGTTGCATTTTTGTAAGTGGCCAACCCCTACATGCAGACTTCTTGCTTTCTCAAAATAAAAACACTCTTGCCAATTGAATTTGTGAGTGGTAGTTTCTGTGAGGCACTTTCAGACTTAAGAGTCTGAGTGTTTATATGTGCACCAGGCACAAACCTGGTGTTCACAGAGGCCAAAAGAGGGCTTCAGATTCCCTGGGCTGGAGTAATTGACAGTTGTGAGCCATCCATGTGGGTGGTGGGAATCATTCCTAGATCCTCTGCAGGAACAGCCACTCTTCTTAATTAGTGAGCCATCTTTCCAACCCCTCGTTCTTTTGGTTTTTGAGACAAGTAGCCTAGACTGACCTCAAACTTGTGGCAATTCTCCTGTCTTAGCCTCCTGAGTGCTGGGTCTACATTTGTACATTAGCATGGCCCAGAATAAATACCATTTTAGGGGCATAGAAAGATGCTATTAGGAAAGGAGTTGCCTGCAGGGTTTCTCAAACTTATGGCTGTAAACTACAAATTCCAGCATTGGCTCCGTAGGGTTACTGGGCAGTCAGAGCTTTCTGGAGTCTGAATTATCATACGTCAATATGAATGAGCTATAGCAGGACTCAGTCAGACGTTCTCATGTCCAGCATAAATGTGGCACCCTGCCGGGCGGTAGTGACACACACCTTTAATCTCAGCACTTGGGAGGCAGAGGCAGGCGGATTTCTGAGTTTGAGGCCAGCCTGGTCTACAGAGTGAGTTCCAGGACAGCCAAGGCTACACAGAGAAACCCTGTCTCGAAAAAACAAAAACAAAAACAAAATGGCACCCTGTTGGAGCTGTGAGAAAAGTCCCTCGTCTTGAGCCCACTGCCCTCGATATGAGCAGTGAAGTTCATATATGTGGTGGCACATGTCTGTAATGTCAGTACTCAGGGTGAGGCAGGATGATTTGGAGTTCAGGGCCAGCTTGGGGCTATAAAGGAGGCCCTAGATGGTGAGATGCACCCTCCACAACAGGGGGTGAATGGCACTGCTTTCCAGAGCTGTGGTGAGGGTGGAGAAGCGTGGGGGCCTCATAACTTCCATTCATGTTCTAGAGCATGAGCGACTGGATGCCCATTGCCAAAGAATATGACCCGCTTAAAGCTGGCAGCATCGATGGTACAGATGAAGACCCACATGACCGAGCTGTGTGGAGGGCCATGTTGGCCCGCTATGTCCCAAACAAAGGAGTCACCGGAGACCCCCTCCTTACCCTGTTTGTGGCCCGACTGAACTTGCAGACCAAAGAAGAGAAGTTAAAGGAAGTCTTCTCCCGGTATGGTGACATTCGACGGCTGCGACTGGTTCGGGACTTGGTGACAGGCTTCTCCAAGGGCTACGCTTTCATTGAGTACAAGGAGGAGAGGGCCCTGATGAAGGCCTACAGAGATGCCGACGGCCTGGTCATCGATCAACACGAGATATTCGTGGACTATGAGCTAGAGAGGACCCTCCGTGGCTGGATCCCTCGGCGGCTGGGTGGTGGACTGGGTGGGAAAAAGGAATCTGGGCAACTGAGATTCGGCGGCCGAGATCGGCCTTTCCGAAAACCCATTAACTTGCCGGTTGTCAAGAATGAGCCACTTAGAGAAGGGAAGAGGGAAAGGAGGGAGCGATCTCGATCTAGGGACAGACACTGGGACCCCAGGCCCAGGGACCGGGACCACGAGAGGGGCCGAGAGAAGCACTGGCAAGAGAGGGCCAGGGTGTGGCCTGAGAATGATTGGGAAAGAGAGAGGGAGTTCAGGGAGGAGAGAGCCAAAACCAGGGACAAGAGGGACAGAAGTAAGTAGAGCCGGCAGCAGGCAGCGGAGGCGCATCCCGAGGGTGGGGGCTGAAGCACCAGACCTCCATCAGGCTGGGGCAGTTTCTTTTGCAGTACTGGGGATTGCCAGGCAAGCGCTCCAACCACAGCTACATAGGATGGGGGGGAGAAACAACTGTCTAAGAAAACACAGGCTCATGTGGAAATAGAAAAGTTTTCACATGCTGTCAGCCCAGCACTTGGGAGTTGGAGACAGGAGTATGGAAAGAGAGGGGATAATAAAGAATCTGTCTTCGCTTTCTCACACCCTTTGAGGTGGGGTTAAATGTGTGGCAGAGGGGATACTGGTTTAAAACCCTTAAGTAGCCTGGGGTGGTGACACATCCCTGCCATCCTAGCACTGGGGAGGCAGAGGCAGGAGAATTGCACGTTTGAAGCCAGTTTAGGGTACAAAATAAGACCCTGTCTCAACAGCCTATCAGAATTAGTTATACTGACATTTACTCCTGGGATATATTGTCTTTTCCATTTCATGTTTGTAGCCCCAGGGTTTGCTGAATTGGAAGAAAAGGGCCTAGAAAGGCCAAATCCAAGGAGACTGTCCCAGCTCTTAATAACTAGACAGCAGGTTGAGCATCTGGATCAGCAGGCAGCTGCTGTCAAGTCCATGTAATCCCCTCCCTGAAAAAGTGCTGACCACCAGCCTTCTTCCTAGACTGGCATTTAAAATGAAAGTCTTGCAGGGCTGTGATCTGTAGCTGACTCTGAGCTCTTTTAAGATAAATCCAGGCGATGGTGGCGCATGCAGAGGCAGGCAGATCTCTGTGTTTGAGGCCAGCCTGATTTATAAAGTTAAGTTCCAGGATAGCCAAGGCTGCTCAGTGAGACTGTCTCAGCAGGAATCAGATGAAAGAAAGGGAGGAAGGTGAGACTACCTGGACCTAGTTTGAAGGGCTGGTGAAGCCCTTTTTCTGACTATCTGGATTTGGGTTTGCTGGGCAGCTAGGTTCTGTGAACTTGAAATCAACCGAAGACTGCTCTCAAGACTTTAAAAATAAAGTGGCATTTAGCTGGGCTTGGTGAGGCACACCTTTAATCCCAGCACTTGGGAGGCAGACAAGCAAAGTTTGATCTATATGGAATTCCAGGCTGTTTCATTCAGTAAAGAGCTAATAGGATGGCTCAAAGTGTAAAAGTATATATCACTTGGGCTGGAAAGACAGCTCAGCACTTAAGAGCACTTGATGTTCTTGGAGGCAACCTGGGTTCAGTCTCAGTACCACATAGTGGCTTAAAAAACTAATTCTGCCGAGTGGTGGTGGTGCACGCCTTTAATCCCAGCACTTGGGAGGCAGAGGCTGGTGGATTTCTGAGTTCAAGGCCAGCCTGGTCTACAGAGTGAGTTCCAGGACAGCCAGGGAAAATAAAACAAACAAACAAATAAACAAAAAAAACCCTCTAATTCCAGTTCTAGGGGATCCCATATACCCTTTTCTGGCATCGTGTACATGCGCAAACACACATAAACACACTATATATATATATGGAGGCACTCACACAAACGCTAAAATCAAATCTCTTTTTAAAAGGGTCACACAACCCTGACCTTAGATCCCCAGAAGCCACAATTGATATAACCAATGCGTGACCTCCACATAAGCACCATAGCACACACATCACACATATAATAACAAAAGTTATTAGTAGAACCAGGCATGGTGGCCCAAGCCTGTCAACGCAGCCCTTGTGAGACACAGGACTGTTGGAAATCTGAGGTCAACTAGGGCCATATAATAAAATCTTGACTCAAAAACCATCACAAAATGAGTTGCTATAGGAATTTCCATGTCCTTGCTGTCAGAAAATGTCTAGAACTTGAGATGTCACATTTAAGCCACAGTGAGTGTAATTGGCATGCAGCCATATGCTCAGCTTCGCCTTGTTTCTTAGCTAAATAGCACAGCACACAGGACATGGTCCTATTCAGCATATGATCTTAGGAAGTGCCACCCTCCGAAGCCCTGATCCCGAAATGCTCAGTGCATCAGCAGAAAGTACATGGGCTAGCCTTCATTTCCTCTGGTGGTCATGGCAACTGTGGGTCAGGTCAGCTAGGCTTATGTTCTCCAAGCCCTTCCACCCACCCATACATCTGACTTCCTCATCCACCATAGCACATCACCTAGGCTTGTGAGCCTGGTACCCAATCCACTTTAAAGCATTGTCAGAACCCAGTATTTCGCCCAAGGAACATGAGAAGAAAAAAGATGGCAGGAAAGGAAAAAGGCACACAGGAAACAAGTTGATGTCTCATCCTAAACAACTTTGTTTGGTTAGTACTGTGTAGCTCACAGCAGATTCCAAGGCACACCATCTCAGGCAGGCTGCTTGGGCCTCTAGCTTTATCAGGAACAAAGCAGGACAATCCCAAAGTAGTTTCTAACGGGTGGTTAGAAGGACTGAATGATTTTCTGTTGTGTCTCAGCCAAACTGGGTATCCCATCCTATGATTAGAGGCTCCACCTGTCCGATTCACACTTCCTGTATAGCCTGCTACCTCCAGGACAACTTCATAATATAAAACTCCCTTCCACTGCTCCTCACTGACAAAGGCTGTAAGAAAACAAAACAAACAAGAGACCTAGGAGTCAAACAGCTATGAGAGTGGCAATGTGTTCAGCTTAGGAAGCTTGTTAACTGAAATTAATGTGATCTGGTTTCATATCTTAAATATAAGTCCTAAAGGGTTTGAGGCATTGAGTATGAACTGGGTAACCCTGCAGATAAATAAAACACTTCTTTAGAATTTGGCATCAGTTTTTCATCATCCGTCCTCAAAGCAGACAGTTCGTTTGAGGAGTTGATGTTGAGGCAGCCCGCCACCTGGAGTGGGTGGCAGGCAGTCCAGGCACAGGTACAGTCACAGGTGCTGCAGGGCTTCCTGTCCTTGCTCTGTGTACCCGTCATCTCGGTGGGTAATGGCCCACTGGCCAAAGGATTCGTGGATGTGTGTGGGTCTCTGCGTGTTGGCCAGACGCTTCTTGTCCCGGGAGAAAAAGCTAAACCTTTTGGAAAGGAACCAGAAAAACATGGAGATTAGTGCGTGTCATCTGCTGTCCTCTCTACCCCCTTCTTTCAGTGCTGGGACACATAGGAACAAACACATAGGAGCAGATCCATTCTCGGAATGGGGGATTCGGTCAGCAGAATTCTGGAAAGCACCGGGGCTTCTGGGTGTCATTAAGTCTCAGAACCTTATCAATCACAAAAAGTGAGCTGAGCAGTCCTCATGTATGTGATGGGGGCCACTAGTAGGGAACCTCTTCTGTAATTACTGAAGAAAATCAACACAACTCACTCCATCTTCACAAAGGCCAGGTGAGCGCCCCGTGGCTCAGCTACACCACTCAGGAATTTGGGATTTTTTTTCCTCTCATATTTAGAGATAAAGTTTAAGATAGCTCACCTTGGCCTCCAAACTCATTACACAGCAGAGGACAACCTTGAATTTAGGAGCCTTCTGCCTCTACTTCCCCATTGCTGGGATTACAGGCATGAATCACCATACCCAGTTTATGACATGCTGGTGCTCACACCCAGGGCCCTGTCCATGCTAGGCAAGTACTCTTAATGTACTGAGCCCCAGTCCCCACTTAGGAACTTCCTTCATGAGCTTAGTGATGCTTTGAGAGAAGGTGAAATTCACGAACATGATTCTGAGGCAGACCCATCCTAATGTCCACTCACTGATGTGTGTGTGTGAATATGTGGGCAGTCAGGTGACATGGCTGACATGATGACATGTGTGTGTGTGTGTGTGTGTGTGTGAATATGTGGGCAGCCAGGTGACATGGCTCCTGGATGGGGGTGAGAGGACAGAGAGTGGCAGTCAGTTTTCAACTTCCACCGTGTGGGTCCCAGGAGTTGAACTCAGGTTCCCAGCCTTGGTGGCTAGGGCCTTAATCCATTGATCCCACTGAGCCATCTTGCCAGCCCTTGAAATCACACATGCCCACTGAGTAATAATCCCAGCGCTAAGTGTGTGTGTGTGTGTGTGTGTGTGTGTGTGTGTGTGTGTGAGTGAAGTCAACTTGTGAACTTGGCTCTTTCTTCCACTCTGTCTTAGGTGTTAGGGCAACAGGCTTTGGCTGCCGGTGTTCACCAACCTCCCAGCCCTTTAATACTAGTCTTACGAGGTTTTGCCAAACCTCCCAGACTGACTTTTAACTTGTGACCCTCCTGCCTCAACCTCAGGTGGTCATGCTTGGCAGCAAGCACCTTTGGCTGCTAAGCCATCCTACGAGTCCCCTAACTGTGCTTGAAACACGAACGGTCTTGTTCACTTCTGCATTGCCAGCCCCTCTCTCCTGTCCTCCAGTAGGAAAGCTAGGATGACAGCCACATGCTCCTAATTCTGACTTTCTGTGGGTCCTGGAGATCTGAACCCAGGTCCTCACATTTGCTGGGCAATGACTTTACCGACTGTGCTGACTGCCCAGTCCCAGGGGGTTTGTTACAATCAGGCCTAGTGAAGATTTTCATCTGGGATGCTACTGAAGCTACACTTCCTTTCTGGCAGGAACAGGATACTCTTTCATCCTCAAGCCAGGTTCACCTGGGAAAATTCTCCAGAGCTTTGAAGGGCAGTGCAAGCAGGCAAGTAAAGGTTCATGATCAGC
Source organism: Montemys delectorum (assembly GCA_019843815.1). NCBI lineage: Eukaryota > Metazoa > Chordata > Mammalia > Rodentia > Muridae > Montemys > Montemys delectorum. Next base: position 4,513 of record JADRCD010202382.1, on the reverse strand, counting down.
AGGAGAAGGCTCTTTCCAACACAGAGCAGCCATGGAGTTAGCTAGCCCAAACCACTTCAGCCTCCTCCCTTGCCTGCTAGGTCTCAGGCTGATGCAGGAAAGCCACCTGCTACTTCATACTTGGAGGGAAGGCAGACAGCAGCCCCCCACACTCCCCAGTCCCCACCCTCCTCTGCACAAAAACCAAACAGCTGCCAAGACAAAGCTGTTTAGGAAGCTTCAGGCACGGTGACTGGAAAAGCAGTTAGTGACACTCCCAAATTCCGGAGGGGCACCGATTACTGACCCGTCACTTAAAGGACCTTCTTTACTGGATCATGGACAAGGTGGTTTTTAGAGGGAAAACAGAAGAGACAAAAAGAATTATCGGTGACATTCTGGGCTGCACTTGTGAAGGTCAAGAGCAGCCGTGGCAATCACACTCCATACCCACTTGAGATGCCAACGAGCAGGTGACTGCCATGCAACTGAGGTGGCCAGAAGGGAAAGGGTGGCAGCAGCCACAACAGCCATTCTAAAGGCACAGCAAAAAAACAAAACAAAACCCCAAACACAGACAGTGCCTACGAGGGACACGAGTCTTCTGACAGGCTGCAGTGTGGGGTCGTCAAGGATCAATCCAGCTGCCACCATGGGCATGACGGCTGTAAAGAGCCTGCTTCCAGAGCAGATAGACAGAGAAGATAAAAAGAGGGTGGTGTGACCGTGAAGCCCATCCCCCAGAAGTCCCCACAGAGAGCTGCACCTATGGTCTATGTAATGGGCTGAGACACGTTCCCTACATTCCTCAGTATGTGACCCATGAAGACACAGGATACTGCTGGAGAATGACACAGTAGAGAGGGGCCCTATCTCAAAAAGACTGATGACCTGTGTATGGGGAGAAACCTAGATACAAATGTGTACAGTGGCAGAGATGGAGTGATGCTCCTATAGGCTCAGGAAGGCCAAAGGTCACCTACCCTAAGAGGACAAGCAACCTAGGTTAGACTCTCTCAAGGACCAATCATACTGACAGAACCTTGTGTCTCTGTCTCTTTCTCTTCTGGGTTTTGTTTGTTTGTTTGTTTTGTTTGTTTGTTTTGCCACAGGGTTTCTCTGTGTAGCTCTGGCTGTCCTGGAATTCTGTATACCCGGCTGGTCTTGAACTCACAGAGATCCACCCGCCACTCCCTCCTGGGTGCTGGGATTAAAGGTGCTGGTGAAATAGTCTTTATCCTAAACTGGCCTCACACTCACTATGTAACTGAGGCCAGCTTAAACAAACTCCTGATCCTTCTGCCTCCACATCTCCATGGGGCTGGGGTAACCAGGCATGCACCCCCATACCTGATGTTAAACATTATTCACGCCGGGCGGTGGTGGCACTCGCCTTTAATCCTAGCACTTGGGAGGCAGAGGCAGGCAGATATCTGAGTTCTAGGCCAGCCTGGTCTACAAAGTGAGTTGCAGGACAGCCAGGGCTACACAGAGAAACCCTGTCTGGCCCCCCCCCCCCAAAAAAAAAAAAAACCACATTATTACATTATTCACAAACTCAACTGAGGGTCATCACCAGCACTTAAGACATACTCTCATGGTCTCCAGTGAAGTTTGTGGAGTCCCCTCCTTGTGTTTACACTATCTTAGTCCACATCACAGCAGAGTAGGGAGCTCCCCCCCACCCGGAAGTCCAGTCACACTGATGCTGAGAAGGGAGGGCTCATTTGTTCCTGCTAGTCTCTGGGCACCAGAAGCTTTGTGGGCTCCAAGCCACAGTACTTTGCACCCACCTTTCCCAGGAGACCCACTCAGAGCCCTCACCCCTCAAACACTGTCACTGCAAGTCAGGCAGCCTCAGATTCCATATAGACATTCTGCTTACAGTGGTGTCTGTCTACCTACAAATACAGGAGCCACAGTGATGGCAAGAGTTCCTGAGTCACCTATAACATACTAGCCAGATGGTCCCTTTCTATTGCTTCTGCATAAGCCCAACCTCTAGAGGTATAATAAAAATGAAGATATTCTTTTGTTTTTCAAACTGGTAGTATACACTTTTTTTTTCGAGACAGGGTTTCTGTGTATACACTTTAAAAATATATATATATATATTATATATATATTGTATATATGTAGTATATATATTTAATTTTATGTCCATCAGTATTTTGTCTACATGAGGACGTCAGAAGCCCTGGAACTGGAGTTACAAACAGGTGTGAACTGCCATGTGAATCCTAGGAATTGAACCCAGGAACTCTGGAAGAGCATCCAGTTCTCTCAACTGCTGAGCCATCTCTCCAGCCCACAAATGAAGACATTCTAAAGAGACACTTAAGTCTCTCACTCTGACCATCAGACTCTTTTTTTTTTTTTTCTGAGACAGGGTTTCTCTGTGTAGCCCTGGCTGTCTTGGAACTCACTCTTTAGACCAGGCTGGCCTCGAAGTCAGAAATCCACCTGCCTCTGCCTTCCAAGTGCTGGGATTAAAGGCCTGTGCCACCACTGCCCGGCTGACCATCAGACTCTTAAAACAAAGGACTCGGAGGATTTCCCCAGGAAGATAATACTTGTTTCCAGAGTTGCAAAGCTGACCACCCTGCAAGGGGAAACTGAAGCACAGGATGGGCCAACGACAGGAGGACACTTTGACCAGGGCTGCTTAGATATGTCTATTTGTTGCCTTCCACGTAAACTTTACCCCGGCCGGGCTGTGGTGGCCCATGCCTTTAATCCCAGCACTTGGTAGGCAGAGGCAGGCGGATTTCTGAGTTTGAGGCCAGCCTGGTCTACAGAGTGAGTTCCAGGACAGCCAGGACTACACAGAGAAACCATGTTTCGAAAAACAAAATAAAATAAAACAAAACAATTTAAAAAAAAAAAAACCCTTTACCCTGATGAATACATTGAATAAATACCCTTTTCTGGTTTTTATATTCATTTGTCTCTTTAATTGATTTACTGAAGGCTCAGGTGACCGGGTTGTTACGGCACAAACTATGACTTCCCCTGCCCCGCCGCCCCCCCAACTCAGTAAAAGAGGAGCAGTCAGTCATTCCCAGGACATGGTTTTAATGCCTGTCTCTGCTGGGTATTTTTGGATGGTTCAAACCAAATGAAGTGCTAACTCCTGGCATTTCATGGGTGGCTTCGAAGAAACTATTCCTGACTGAGGAGGGGCGTGGGAGTAGGAGGCCAGGGACAGAACATATTGTGGACCTTGCTGTTGCAGACAGAGGCAGAGTCTATCCAAGGCCAGGCTTTCCGGTCCCTAAGGCCAGCTACTGGCTTCCTGTCTCCCTCCAGACTACCCCCTCTTGGCTCTGCCCAGTGGAAAGCCATCCTGTGCACGTGAGGGACCAACTCAGAAATAGGGACTACACAAAAGGGACACTGGTGTTTGTGGTTTACTGGGACAAGGCTGGAGTCACTTGAGGCTCTCTTGTAACCTCCCTGGGTCTTATGCCAACCTGTCCTCTCAGGCCAGTGACCTCGCAGTCACAAGCTATTCTTGGACCATCTTCAGACTCCATGTTTTGACTGGCAGTGGGAGGTTCTGGTTCCCTTGTGTCCCGTCCAGAAATGTCAAGTCTGACATCGTGGGCTCAGGGTGCATTTGAGTGATAAGGGACGTGGGCAGCCAGCCACTAGCGGACCTAGGGATATGAGAAAGGAAGGGGGAGGTAGGGAGGGAGTTTGTATGGACAAAAGACCCAGTTCAGAGGCCCAGCTCTGAGTCTTCCCAATTGCTAAGTTTGTAGCATCCCCAGGCCTCAGTTTCCTTATCTGAGATAGGGGGATAATTGTCCCAGCTTGAGGACTCTGACTCAACTCAAGCAGTGACCTCCCTTCAACAGTGGTGGTCCTTTACTGACTTGTGACAGACGTGGGCTAGGAGCAGGGACCCAGAGATGCAGGTCAAACTCAGTCCAAAGGCGAGGACAAAGGGGACAGACGGGGCAATACAGAGAGGAAGAGCTCTAGCAGAGCCCACTAATGAAAGTTGTCACCGACCACTGCTCTCAGTCAGCAATCGAGGAGGACAAAGGCTACCAGTGTTGCCTCTGTGCTGGTCAAAAGCCTTTTGTGCCCAATGGCTGCCCCCATCACGAATAGGAAAGTGGCTGCCACAGAACTGGCCACATGAACAGGAGGTATAGCCCCGCTCTGTCTCTGTCCCTGTCTTTCTGGAACTGATAACCCTGTCAGGCTCAGAGCACCAAGTGTTGCCAAGCAACCAAAGGCAAAGCTAAAGGGGAAGGTGGCTTTGGGAATGGACCTACTTGGAAGGATGTGGCACATGCTGTGACCTGCTCACGTGCAGGATCACTGTCCTCTACGTTTTACCCCATTTCAGACTGGGAAAAAAAAAAAACTTAAAAAAGTTATGGCCGGGCAGTAGTGGCGCATGCCTTTAATCCCAGCACTTGGGAGGCAGAGGCAGGTGGATTTCTGAGTTCGAGGCCAGCCTGGTCTACAGAGTTCCAGGACAGCCAGGGCTACACAGAGAAACCCTGTCTCAAAAAAGTCA
>JADRCD010202381.1:0-24746 GCA_019843815.1 Montemys delectorum | reverse complement strand
CATACATACATACATACATACATACATACATACTTGCATTGCATTCACCATATAACACACACACACACACACACACCTTAGAGACACCTAGATTAGCTATCAGCCTTATTCAGCTTACTCAGTCCAGATGTGCTCATAGTCTTTCATGCATGTGATTAGCTTGACTCAGTCTGCATGATCCACTTCTATTCAAATCTATTTATTCATTCTAATTTCCTTTGCAAGTATCAGAGACCCTAACCTAAGTAAGACAGTCAAAAAGAAAAGTCATAGCTCCAATAAGTACTGACTTTGAGGCTCAAGTGTCATGTCATAAAAATACGTGTCCTCAAGGCTCATTCTGTGCCCTCTTAACATTCATGCTTCTACGATCTTCCTAAGACAGAGTGGATCAGAGATCCCCAGAGTTAGACTCTAGGATCTGTGTTTTAGAACAAAACAATTTCTTGACAGTGTGTAATAAAGATTAAATGTTGGCTACATGTTTTACTCGTGTGGCAACCTAATAACAAAGTTACAGCAGGGCGGTGGTGGCGCACGCCTTTAATCCCAGCACTTGGGAGGCAGAGGCAGGCGAATTTCTGAGTTCGAGGCCAGCCTGGTCTACAAAGCAAGCTCAGGACAGCCAGGGCTACACAGAGAAACCCTGTCTCAAAAAACAAAAACAAAAACAAACAAACAAAAAAAAAGTTACTGCCAGCAGAGACACGGTCCTTCTGACTTATTCATAGCCACAAACTTACAAAGTGGACATGAAGAAGTACCATGTGAAGTCTGTGAGGAAGTGGGGTGCTGAGTCCCTGGTTCATACTGGGGTCAAGAGGCATTTGGAAAAACATCTGATACACTGGGAAAGGCTGGGCTGCAGGAGGTAGCTTTCAAAGCCTTGCAGCATTCATGCCCAAATAGTGATAATGAATAAGTTAGAGTTAATTACAATGCAAGTTTATATAGTACTCCAAAGAATTCTGTTCTCAGTCTCACCTCGAACAAAGGTGCAGACAATAAATATATGTGCACTTGAACAAATAGGGAGATAGCACAGGAAAGTATCTATTTCAAGGCTGGAGACTGTTTTGGGAGTGTGCTGGAACTAGGGCATGGAGGCACACACCTGTAATCTCATTCTTTAGGTGATGAGGACAGGAGCATCAGAAGTTCAAGGTCATCCTCTGCTCCACACTGAGTCTGAGGCCAGTCAAGCCGTGTGTGTGTGTGTGTGTGTGTGTGTGTGTGTGTATGTGTGTGCGAGTGTGTGTGTGTGCGTGTGTGTATGAGTGTGTGTGTGAGTGTGTGTGCGTGTGTATGAGTGTGTGCGTGCGTGTGTGAGTGTGTGTGTGTGAGTGTGTGTGCATGTGTGTGAGTGTGTGTGTGTGTGTATGTGTGTGTGTGTGTGTGAGTGTGTGTGTGTGTGAGTGTGTGTGCTGAGAATGCAGCAACCCAAACATTAATTTGATTTGGTTTGCTTCTAGCCCTCACATTCCACGTGAAGCAGTTTTTGCATATGTGTTCTTGGCTGGACTCTTCCTGAGAGTCAAATTTGGCTGCCTGTTTGTCTGGACTCAGAACTCCACAACACAAACTAGCAAGGGAGAGAAGGTTTTCCCTTTTAATACTTGGTGAAAAATAACCTCCATTCTGACTTGAGTAAGGTTGATCAAAATTGGCCCCAGCACTCCTCCTCTATTGTAACCACAGGGCTGAGGGGCCAGATGCTCTGACTGGCCATCTTTGACTGCCTGACTCACTTCTTGGGAGCTAAAGGTGCCAGCCACCTCTGAGTCACATGCAGACTCATACTCAGAATAGGGGAGAATCAAAGCTGCCCAGAAACTCTGACTACCATTGTCACTCAAAAAGAGACAGGCACTGAGCCACAGACACCAGTGAAGAAAGCGCCACCCCTACCCCGCGGATGTATCTTAGGAAGGTGACCCACACAGGGTACAAAGAACATAAACATTTACATGGTGGGAAGCAAGTAAATAGAGACCAGGGTTGCAGATGAGGAAGACCACAGGAGACGCTGCTAGCTGAGAGTCTGAGTCTAGAAAGAGCCTTAAGTTTCTGTGGACTGTAAAAAGAGGTGATGAAAGAGATTTGAAGATGCTTCCATATAGTCTATTTTTACAATTTGCTTCCCTTGAAAACAGAACTCACGCCTCATTTTTGTTTCCCTGGAATTCAACATGGTACCTGAGGTCTGTGAATGTTCACTAAAGGCTTGGCGAATCTGTTAATATTTCCTCATTAGCATTCGACCTGAATTCCACAGAGGATCTGAAAATGAATATTTAACTTCATTACTCTGAACAGGAAACTAAGACGGAGAGGTTAGGACTCTGTCACCACAGTGCCATCTAAGGCTGATGCCAAGATAACCCGTCACAGATACAATCTATCACAGACACATGTTATCAGGCAGGCCAGTCTAAATGCAAGCCAGATAAGGATGCCACAAATCTGAGCCTCGCCTTACCAGAGATAAAATGAGAGGAAACGGAAGCTTTAAACCAGCTGACATTTCTTCTTACCGTGGCACAACAGAGTGTCTGCTAATGATTTCAGATGTTGAGTGGTAAAAGGTTATTTTACAATGTTGTTAAATAAATACATACTTAGGGGGAAATGAGGGAAAATATGTTTGTTTGGTGAGTTGCTAAGTAACCCCATGCATGCCAGGAACTTTTTGGAGTTGCTGTTGAGGGTGGAGACGTCCAGACCAATGGGAACTCAGTTTGTGTCTGACTCACTGGTTTTCACTGGAAAATTAGTAAATAAGCAGCCAGATTAACAGTGGAGCATTGAATATATGTTGGATGTATGTTGAAAATATGTTGGATGTGTGTTGAACATATGTTGGATGCGGATTGGATGTATGTGTGCCAAATCTAAGTAGACTCTTCTCAAGGTTGCTGTTCACAGACTACCCAGACTTAAGTGGGGTTTGTCCAACGTGTCCCCAGAAGCCCACTACAGATATGAAATGAAACTAAACAACATCATGATATGCACAACATGCCTCACAGTATCAGATTACTGAAATATGTGATACAAAGGACTGTGGTAGCCAGGGAAAGAAAAAAAAACCCCACAATTTGTTATATCTCACTTTATGTAAGGAAAACGATGAGAAGTGGGGGTTTTAAATGCCTATTTAGATGAAGTAACTCTGTCCACGAGGAGGAGGAAATCTGACAGCATCAGGCCTTGCTTGAGCTAGTGGCTCTGCAAAGGGTAAGCACAGTAAAGTAAAAGTAAAAACAGAGTGGGGGACATTAGCAAACCAGAGAGAACAAAAGAGAGCTGGGCTCATGACTAAAGTTAAGCCAGATTCAGCATAAAGGAGCCCAGTGCTTTTTGAATTATAATGCATTAAAATTGCAAATTTTCTTAAAATTACTCTTCTTGCAAGTAAAATTGAGGCAAATACACATCCAACTATAAGTTATTTGTTTCGATACATTTTAAGCAAACTGAATTACTTACTTGCTTAGCTACTTTCTAACCCTCTGAATTATGTTTGGGGCTTAGCTTCTTTCTAACCCTCTGAATTACCTTTGGGGTGAGGGCCACATCTTAGGAAGAATGCTTCATATTTGTTTTAAGTGATTAACACTTTAAAAAAAAAAAGCCCTACTATTGCTACTAACTTTGTGATTTGTTTATCAGAATCAACTCTGAGCCTTCTATGATGTGGTCTCACTGCTTTTCTTAACCACTTCAGCCTAGGGATTCTCTGCTGGAAACTTCCACATCAACAAGATGCTACATGATAACTCATGCTATTATTTATATTCAGGGGAACCAATTCTCCAACAAGAACACAACTCCATGAAGAATCTGCCTAAATTGCATTGAATTTTTCCCAACCCATCCAAACCAGAATCCCATTTTATTATGTAAGTAAAAACACAGAATTGGACATTCAAGGTAAATATAAAGTAATTGAATGAATTCGACTGCTCTGTTTCTCTTTTGGCTGAGTCCTTTTTATTCCCACCAATGCAGCACTGTTTAAAGCAAAGACTTCACACATACTAGGAAGAGGGGCAGAGGACAAATAAAAAAGGAACATATTCTTCAGTGACCATTTGTCTTCTAGCTGAAAAAATAACCCAAAAGACAAGCAAACAACTCTCACCACCACTCCAAAGGGTCTGGAAAGGCCCAGCTCTATGACTAAAGATTCCGGAGCTTCAGCACTTGCTTAACTCACAAGGACTAGAGTTTGCCCATTTCAGAGATCGTGTCTTATGTACACTGGATGCTCGGGGAGTATTTTCTCTACAATTTTGAGTTTGCTGAGGCTTCCCTGTTTTCAACAAATGCATAGTCAAGCTAAGGAAAGATGACCAAGGAGCAATTATGGAGAATCAAAAATAATTAATATGATTAATATGATGAATTATATTAGTATAATTAATATGATTAAGACATAGGCATGAATACAGCAGTAACAGTACATAGCATTTACCATGTGATATTTCCCAAATTCATACACCAAGATCCCTATGTGTCACAAGCTAACAAAAGGAGGTAGGGTCTTTATAGGGAACTTAGTCATAGTGACGGATGCTTTATACAGCCAAAGGGGGTTTGTACTGGTTCATTTTCCATGGCTGTGACAAAATGCCTGAGGTTAGTCAAAACGGTGAAAAGGTTGTTTTGGTTCATAGTCACAGAAGGTTCAGTCTGTGGTTTACTAGCTCTATTCATTCAGAGAGTGTGGATATCACTGGAGCTTACACATGTGGTAGACCAAGGTTAGCCATGGTGAGTGGAAGGTGGGCCGGAGGGAAGAGGAGAAGAGGAGATGGGAGGGAGGACTTGGACCCCAATATTCCCTTCAAGAAGAAGTAGGTCTCTGAGGACCTACCTTTACTTGGTTCCCACCTCACAAAGGGTTCACAGCTTTCCAACAGGATCACCGGCTGGGACTGAACCTTTAACACACAACCATCTATCACACAAATTCTAATGCAGCTTTTTGTCCTTTCACCACATGAAGATAAATCTAAATGGTGCCACATGGCTCAGAAAGACTTGTAACACACATCAACTCTGCTGGCATCATGCTCTTGAAACTTCTTCTAGAGCTGTGAGAAACAGATGTTTATAAGCCACCTAGTCATGGTATCTTTTGTTACAGCAGCCTGAAGGGATAGTCTTAGACATCTGCATCAATTCAACTTATCTTCACAAGCCTGTCAGGCAAATGTTTATTATTTCCATTTCCATAGACACAAGTGAAGGAACTTGTCCCAGGCCATGCAGTTGTCTGCTTCTATGGTTTCGATAATGAATTACTTACATAAACACAGCCTGGAGCACCACGACAGTTCCTCTAGGTCTAGGATTCTGCATGATGTCATCACTGTGACTATAAAAGCCAGGCTACAAGATGCATTTTACGAAAATTCTTTTATCTGAAACATCACCATTGCTTCTCAAACTTTGGATGCACAGAAGCCTACAAGGAGACTCTGAATTCCAGGGCAAAACTCCTAGAATTTCTGAGTCAGTAAGATTGATATAGAGGATTGATGAATCTATTTCTCAGTATCTGAAGTGATGGCTATAACTCTTTGAGCTGTGTTCTAAAATCAATGCATAAAACCTATTTTCTGACCCTGAGTCTGTGCTCCCTCTTCGTACAGGATGCCTCTGGAAATATGCCTGCTAAGCAATTATTCTGTTAGTGCGGCCCAGGTGGCTCAGCTCAGAATCCTGCTGCTCTAGACCCCTCTTGCTAGACAGACATCCCAGCCTTTCTAGTGGAAAATTTCTACCTCTTTTCTTGTGGTCTGGGTCTTTTCTTGAGGCCAGGGTCCTTACTTCTCTGCTTAAATTGCTCAATTATTAATTTTTCATACAGGAAACATACATGAGGTTAACAAATAGTGATAGGGAGATCATTCTAGAAAAGTATTGCTGTGCCCACGAAGACTAAATGAATCATGTACCCCTTGGATTCATATGTTGATTTTCCAAGCCCTGATAGCTCAGTATATGACTGTATGTGGTCATCAGGTCTTTCTAAAAGCAACTAAATTTAAATTATACCATTACAGTTGTCCGTAACCACGATGATGATGATGATGATGATGATGATGATGATGATGACGACGAAGACGACAACGACGACGACAGTGACCACAAAGAGGAGGAGGAGGAGGAGGAGGAAGATAATGATGAGGAAACATCTAAGGGAGGACAATGGGGAGACACAGGAAAAACAGGCCACATGCAAGCCAAGACAGGCCTTGGAAGAGGTCAACCAACTTTTTTTATTTTTTTGAGAAAATATATTTGCATTATTGAACACAACATGTGATAAATTATTATAATAAGCCTGGCAAACTAATATAGAATCGGATCATGCACATTTACTAAACTGCAGAAATGCAATGTTACCACTTAAGCTAGAATTCCGTAGACTTCTTTATGCACCAACCCTTATCTGGAAACAGTGGGGACATGGAGAAGGGGGGGGGAGGGTTGGAGGGTGTTGGAGGGGAACCACCCCTAGACTCCCAATCCAGTCCTACCACAAGGCTAAAGAGAAAAAGACCACTTTAGTACTAGAATGGCAGAAGAGAGATGGAAGTGACAGAAATCATTTGCTTGGCGTGGAATGAAAATGCTCTCAGTGGTAGTAAAAAGCAGAAATAGCATCAGAGAAACCCTCGGGGACAGAAGTGACAAGAAGACCCATGCAGGACTTGAAGAGGAGGTGGATGAGGACATCCTACGAGTAGCCATGGAAGTGAGGGCAGACGTGCACAGATCTCGGCCAGGGGGTTGACATTTAAAAGACATGGGGAAACCAGGGAAAATCGAGTTGGTAGTAGGCTTTGCCTGACCCAGCTGCAGACTTAATTAAGTTGGCTGTGCCAGCTGGGGCGTAGTGAGGACGGAGATCTAGACCTGAGGCCTGAGGCAGGATTCCGTTACTCAGGGCTGGCCTGGAACGGAAATGAGATAATGGTGGAGGCATCAGAAATAGGAGAGTCCCCAAACCCAACTCTTGGATTCCTTAAGAAGTCTGGAGAGTGGAGACGGGAAATCATCCAATAAACACAGAATCAGGGCGGTGAGGGCCACCAAATGCAAGTGAGGGGCAGCCTTAGTGATTTCTTTCTGGTTTTTAAACGAAGGGTGAATTTCTTTCCCTTCCTAGAGAGTTCAGTTCAAGCTGGATTTCACTAGTTCACTCGGTCCCATAAAGGGGTCTCCATCTTTACCCTCCTCTTTGCACCTTTGCAAACCTAGGGGGATGGACAGGGCCTAAGCACTCACTATCTTAAGGTCCTGCAGGCATGGACACATCCAGGAGCCCCTTTCCCGATCAGCTGGCTGGCCAAGTACTCCCTCCTTTTGCGAGCTACCTCATAGGAATGTGGGCACCGATGGGGATCTCGGCTCCACTTGGATCTTCGGCGGCCGCCGGGGCCTTTTCGGCGCTCCTGAGTCCAGTCCAGGCGAGGCTAGGGCCCGGGAGGCGGGCCGAGGGGGCGGGCGGAGGCGGGGAGCAGGCGGCCGACCCCGGGAAGAAAAGAATATGGCTTCTGCCGCCGAGGGCGGCGGCGCTCCCGGGCGTGCTGGGCGCCAGTGAGCGCGATGGTGAACTCCAGTCGCGTGCAGCCGCAGCCGCCCGGAGACCCGGGGCGCTCGCCCGCGCCGCGAGCGTCGGGGCCCGGGCGCTTGGTGGCGGGAGGCGCCGGCCTGGCTGTCCCCGGCGGCCTCCGGGAGCAGCGGGGCCTGGAGATCGAGATGGAGCGCATCCGGCAGGCGGCCGCTCGGGACCCCCCGGCCGGAGCCTCGGCCTCGCCATCTCCTCCGCTCTCATCCTGCTCCAGGCAGGCGTGGAGCCGCGACAACCCGGGCTTTGAGGCAGAGGAGGATGACGACGACGACGAGGTGGAAGGAGAAGAGGGAGGGATGGTGGTGGAGATGGACGTGGAGTGGCGACCCGGCAGCCGAAGGTCGGCCGCCTCCTCGGCCGTGAGCTCGGCGGGCGCCCGCGGCCGGGGGCTGGGGAGCTACCGCGGCGCGGCTCACCCGAGCGGGAGGCGGCGCCGCCTAGAGGACCAGGGCGCTCCGTGTCCCAGCCCCGCGGGCGGCGGGGACCCGCTGCATCGCCACCTCCCGCTAGACGGCCAGCCGCCCCGAGTGGCCTGGGCAGAGAGACTGGTGCGCGGGCTGCGAGGTAAGATCGGGACCCTTGGCGTCCGGTTCACGCTTGATAACTGCCTGCCCGCGGGCTCGAACCCCCATCCTTCAAGGGTCGCTGTCTGCTGTGGCTCCGCTTCGCATCCTCTGCGTTCTCGCCTCCTTCCCGAGCGCCTTCCCTACCTCTGCTAATTCAGCGCGATTTCCGGTACCTATCACTGAATTTCACTGTGTCCTTGTTGGTGCGAATTCATTGAACGCCTCCCTCCCTCCTTAAGAAGCTAGCACATTTTGGAAAATAAAAGAAAGCCGTTAATACCTGGGGCTTGAGGAGGACGAAAAGTGAATATTCTAGTACAACTGATAATAATTGGAACCTTAAGCTTTCTAAATGTCACAAATGAGGAACAAGTTTATTCCAGCGCCCAAGCTTTTCCTTTGGTGGTGATGCGCCAAGTCTCTTTAGCCATTCTAGGAGAGACCTACAGTGCTATTCAAGTTTTGAGACGAATGCCTTTAAACATGTCATTGTCAGTAGACTTTGTTGAGAGAGGAGTTGTTGACAGAAAACAGCGATGTCTCTAGAGACACATTTTTGACCATTTCTAATTCTAGACATTTCTTAAACGGTTGCAAACAAAATATACGCACCCTCATTCTTGTGTGTGTGTGTGTGTGTGTGTGTGTGTGTGTGTGTGTGTGTATGTGTGTTTAAAGACAGGAAGTAATGTCCTTTGCCAGTCCAACAAGATGATTGCATTTCCAGATACCAGATGGTTAATGTGTCAGCATTCTGTGCATACAACTCTCCACAAGGCAGGAAAGGACTCGGACTTTCCAACAGCACGTTGATCTCATGTTCTCAAAGCTTTGAAGCCAGAGGTATTGGAGGAAAAGTTACACTAACTCATCCACTAGTTATCTTAAGCTCCATCCAGGACTTGTTTTCCCCCTTGCCCTCTGTCTACAATCACCAGACCTGCAACAGAAACGATCCAGATGTTGAAGCAGTGTGGGGTAGACAGGTTAGGCCTACATCCAAATCCTGGTTCTGCTACTGTTTGACCTTGAACATGTTATTTAACTGCTCTGATCTTTTAGTTTTTAGTTTTTTGCTTTTGTTTTGTTTTGTTTAGAAAAGAAATAGCCAGTACATAGCCCTCGATGTGTTGAGAGAATTAAATGAGAAGACATCTAAAATGGGCAGCAAATCTTTGCTGTGCTGTGCTTCGAGAGTATCACAAGTGATGGAAGAATATTTTGGCACTGCTTTTACATGTGCATACTAGTTAATGTAATCCAGGGCATTGTGAAAAACAAACTATCCTTTTGAGGTGACTAATCAGAATAGAAAAACACTAATGCTTTTTTTTTTTTAATGTTTAGAACAGCATAAAAGGGATTGTTATTTTAAACTATGTAGGAGGTGCCTCTAAAAGTATTCATAGAAGTGACATTCAAGTTTCTTATAAACTACTAGATACGAAAATCTCATAATCACCTTGAGCATTTGGTTATATAGGTAACTTTCAGCTTAATCATTGGACACAATGAAATAAAATGTATACTTTTATATTGGGATGTATATATATATTTGTTTTATATATATATATATTTTCTTTTAAAGAAGAATTTCAATAAACTCACAGTAAAACAGACTTTAGCAGTGGGAGCTCTGTAGAGGTTCTGGGAGAGTAGGGTACAAGAGAGGCATGGAAGCTGTAATTCGCTTCCTAGGGTCTTACCCTCTGCATCAGTAATATCTAATAAACTCTTGTATGTAATAACAACACAATAATAATAATAATAATAATAATAATAATAGTAATAATGGCATACCTGTCACAGATGTATTTCACAAGAAAGCAGATGGGAAGCTATTAATCATAGAAAATTTTAAACATTTAATTTCTGTTACAAAAAATGTAGTTGTCAATCTTGTTGCTTATTAAATATGTGTTAAATGTTTAACACATGCTGTGTAGATAGTATACTGCTAGCAGCTCTAAAGCAAAATAAGCTATGGTCGCATATCACTATTTTCCATCGGACAGCCCAGAATTGTAAAATCACTAATAATGAATGAGATGTGAATTTTTTTCTGACATGTGGGATAACAATCATGGAACCCTTGTGTGTATCCTGTGAATCATCCCCAAGGATAAGAACAGAAAATGACTTTTGTGATATCCGCAGGTAATGGGGACAGTTAAGGGACATGACTGAAATCTTGAGTGGTCAACTGCTTCCCCTGTCACTCATTCAGGCTCTCAGGGCCTCTGTTTCTCAAGGTTTTTACGCCCGATACTGCAGACGTGACTGGCGTAGACGAATGTGCATGGCACTTCTCTCTCTCTTTCTCCCTTTCTTTTTTCTTTCTCTCATTTTTTCTCACTTCACATCTGGATACTAGAACTTTTGCTTGAGCTACGGTGATAGCAAAGTCCTAAGTTTGGTCCTTAGAGCCCATATTTAAAGAGTTGGCTATGTGGCAACCTGTGCTTGCAGCCCCACCACTGGAGAGGCCAAGACAGAGCTTGTTATCTGCCTCACTTGGCAAGTTCCAGGCCAGTGAGAGGGACTCTCTGAAGACCAAGGTGGACAGTAACTGCGGAAGCTCTGAAGGTTGTCGTCTTCTTGCTTCTGCTGTGTCTGTTCCCTGCATAGGGGCACAGAGCATGTCCCTGTAGCTCTAATCCACGTTTCCTTCCTTAACCTCTTTCTTTTTCTTTTCTCATTTCGTCACTGCCCTTGCCCTCTAGGCTGTGTTAGTTTATGAAGAAGTTGCTCTAGTAATACAATTCATGCAGCCAATAAACTTATTGGGCATCGCCTCTGTGATAAGTCCTGGGAATGCCCAGATAGGTAATACAAGGTGCCACATTTCAAGCTGCTCTTGTTCTGAATGTGGCAGGTGAAACAGCTGTAGATAAGTAATGACAGACAGCGCATGTCTTAGGTGTAGGAGGAACTCTGGGAAGAGGTAAGCTATCTTTACTTGAGGAGGGTGATGACGGTCTCCACAGGAATTCAGAGTGAGCTACATTTTGAAGAGGGAGGCGATTCTGGCAAAGAAGAAGGAGCAGTAACAAGGTTAAGCAGACTGTGAATGTTGCCATAGGGAGCTGGTACACTTTCCTGCAGGTATTTGGAGTTGTAGAGACTCCAGACTAGGCCGTTATGATTGTATGCCAGACTGAGGAATGTAGAGGATTCAGTGAGTTGGGGTCAGGAGGGAGCTGACAGAGAAAGGGTGACCAAAATTGCAACTGAGTGTATAGGCTGTGTTGCTGTAGGCCTAGATCAAAGATGGAAACATTAGAGTTACAGAACTAGGCTTGGTGGTGGTGTATGCCTGTATTCCCAGCACTCAGGAGACAGAAGCAGGAGAACCATTCCAAGTTCAAGGTCAGATTGAGATACACAGTAACATCCTCTCTCAAAACATAACACACAATAATTACAGAACCCATTCCATGTGAAGAAGGATAAGAGTGAGGCCAGCTTTGAGACACATGTCAAAGTATTTGCTCAAATAGGACGAAGTTTCTAGAGAAAGGAAAGGAAGGGCCTTCACCTGGGGCATGTGAATGTGAGCACATGCGGTCTGCACTTTAAATCACTCCTGTCTGTCACCTCATGACACCAGAGTAGTCTGCAACATGGTGCAGAGGAGAGTAGTCTACAACATGGTGCAGAAGAGAGTAGTCTACAACATGGTGCAGGGAGAGTAGTCTACAACATGGTGCAGAGGAGAGTAGTCTACAACATGATGCAGAGGAGAGTAGTCTACAACATGATGGTGCAGAGGAGAGTAGTCCACAGCATGGTGCAGAGGGTCCGTGTCCCCTAAGACAGACCTCTACACACATCCAGTGGAGAAAAAATTAAAGATTGTGAATATTTAATTATTAGGAGGTAGGTAGGGTAATTTAGAAAAAGTAAATACGAAATCATTTGTAGAAATATGAATAGGAGGGTGTTTCTCTCTCATTTCGTCTTAGGGGCTTGAATTAAATTGCCATAATTCCTTGCCAATTTGGCTTGGGAAAGATCTGACATCGTTTTTTGTCTGTTTCTATTTAAAGGTCTGAGAATACCTTTGGTATGAAATTATGTCTATCCCTTAGTGCACGGCGGACTATAAACCACTGGAAAGAATAGAATCACTGACCACACAGCAGGAAGGATGCTAAGGAGATTAGCAGTCCCCACATGTACACTGTAGGCTGGCCTCCGAAAGAACGATACCCAGCGATAATGTGGGGTTGTACCTGAGCCTTCTGACCCTGATCCTCAGCTGCTGCTCTCTTATCCTGACTTGTAATTTTCCATGTCATCTAAATTTATAAAAATTCTGTAATATGACAGTTTCAGTGAGTAAACATTTCGCATGCTGCATTTCTGCAATTCCCTGACAAGTACCAGACCTCGGCAATGGGAAGCTGACCATAAACTGTGTTCAGCTTTCAGAGTGGTGAAACCCGTGACGTGTAACATGGTGTCCTTGAACTTAGATGCTGGTTTTTTTTTTTTTTTTTTTTTTTTTTTTTAAATAAGGAAAATGGGATATCTAAATTTAATGGAGTGGAGCTCTTTGTATCATTATAAGGCCCAAAAAGCCTATTAACATTACCGATAAGCTCATTTCCTCGAGGGGAAAGACCTTACGCTGTCCCATTTCTCTCCCTGTGGCTTGTTCATGGCTCTGGTGCGGTCTGCGTTAGGTTAATAAAGGGGGTAAATGAACGCCAGCGGTAACATGTGGGAGCCAGATTCCTATCTGTTAATAGTGAACCTATTCTAACTGGAAAGACTGTGAAGGTGGTGTTTTGCAGATATTAAGGCCCTCTCAGGGAGCCAGCAATATGCCTTGGCCACGCCCTTCCCTGACTGGGGTTTGGCCAAACACCATGTTGCCTGCTGGCAGAATCTCTCCAGCAAGCTCTCTGAGGGTTACATCATCTTTACTTCACCGGCCCAACACGTTCCATCTGCTAAAACATAAAACATGGCGGCTGATCATAGTTTTTCCCAAAAATAAAACCAGAGAAGCTGCATGAGCTGTTGCTGTTAATTTTGAAATGTATTAATCAGAGCTTTGAAAAGCCTGTTAAGCTTAAACAGGCCAAGCGTAGTCGGTTGCCATGGTGTTTCTTAAAGGACAGACACGAGCGCAGAACAGCCTTTCTGCCACTGCTAGAAGCTCAATAGATGTTTCCACACTGGAATGATGCAACAACTTGGGGTGCGCACTGTGGTGACCTCAGAGGTGGCTGCCCAGTGGTCACACCATCTGCTTCTCTAGGCTTAGTGGGAGGTACCAGGTATATCCTTTACCAAGCAGGAATATGTGAGGTGCACAATTGCTAAATCTTTTAAATTGCCTTCCTTTCCCATCCTCCCAAGCGTTTAGATGTTTGCTAGTGGTCCTGGAAGTTAGGAAAACGATGGCGCACAGCATGTAGCAAATAAAAGGTGCTCCTGTTAAACCTCTGAGTCACACACAGTTTGCGTACATACATGTTCTTATGTGACCATATTACACGCAAGAACACATTTACTGTTAATACCGCTTTTCCTTTTGCCACTGGTGAAATTTCTTAAGAGAGATGACCTTGTTTTTTTGTTTTTCGTTATGTTCAAGGTCTCTGGGGAACGAGACTCATGGAAGAGAGCAACACTAACCGAGAGAAGTACCTGAAAAGCGTGTTACGGGAGCTGGTCACTTACCTCTTGTTCCTCATAGTCTTGTGCATCTGTGAGTACGTGCTCTGCCCCTTTCGTGGGAATGCCAGTCACGCGTGAAGAGAAGTTCGTGAGCATCAGGAGGGGTCAGGCAGCAATTTTCCTTTCAGTGTGGCGACAGTCTCTGCTCACCAGTTCATTATTGGCTGTGATGCACAGAGCAACTTGCCATGCACAGATCCCAGTCAATGGGTTTGGACGTTCGGTCTCCTAACAGCAAATATTGTGCTTCTGTGTGCAGCGGCTCAAACTGCGTGTATTCGCCCCTGTCTTCCAAAGGCCCCTTTTGGATGCTGGCAGTTTGTGTCATTCAGTGTGCGATTTGGCTTTAGGGGAAGCCAGCTGACGGGAGTTTTGTTCCATCTCTCTTTGGTGTGATAGTGCATTCTCTGCTGAGTGAGGGGAGGGAAGCCCTAGGGAAGTCCAGAAAAGTCACAGGCAAATCATCTGTCCTGAGCCAGAGCATGCTGAAGCATGGGTTTTTAAAATATTGTGTGTGTGTGTGTGTGTGTGCGCGCGCGCGCCATGCTCCCGTGGAGGTCAGAGGGCAACTTTGTAAAGTCATTTCTCTTTCGGTTTTTACATGGGTTCCAGTTTGAACCCAAGCTGTCATGCTTGCTTGACAAAGGCCATCTTCCTAGCCCGGAAGCATAGATTTTTTTGTTGTGTCTTCTCTGAGGCCTCTTATGGAGACAGGAAAGCCAGTTTGGCCGTCTCCACCACCAGGCATTTTACTGACCTCTCCTAAGGAGAAATGCAACTCTTCGGGTGTATTCTGAGAAATGCTTAACAATTGACACCTACATAGAAAGAGTCCATCCTTTTTGTATGGGCTGAGAATCAGAACTTAATCAATAGTTTAATAATGTTTTTTGGTGGCAGAGTGGAGAGCTGGCTCAGCGGTTAAGAATCCTGGCTGCTCTTCCAGGATCCAGGTTTGATTCTCAGCACTCACAGGGTCACTCACAACCATGTGTAACTCTAGTTTCTGGGGATCCAGCACCCCCTCCTGGTCCCAGTGTGCACCTGACACACACATGAGGCCCAGGCATACCTTCAGGCAAACGTGTACACATAAAAGTTCTTTAAAACTGGTGTTATACCTGTAACTGGTTATCTTGAATTGATAAGAGCTAAAAGCTCTTTTGCAGAAATTTAAAATTTTTATTACATTATTAAAAATAAAATAAATGTTGATGAAAAAAAAAAAACCTAAGGAACCATTTAACTTTCTGAATGTGTAATTGTCAGGAGTTCAAGATTAGCTATGTGGTCGTAGGTTTGTTTTTACTAGTACTAGTAAGTGCCACATGAGATCTCACAGGTCACACACCCTTTGTATATTGTTGTTATTCATGTATGCACCTGCATGTGTAGTTGTGTGTGCACATGAGTGTTTAGGTCCATGTGTGCATGTGTGCATATAGAATCCAGAGGCTGACCTCATGTGTCATCCTCAGTTACATCTCCCTTGGTTTTTGAGACAGGGCCTCTAACTGAACATGCAGCTTGCCAGGTGCCTCGGCCAGCTGGCCAGCAAACACCTGGATCTGAACTTGGGCCCTCCTGCATATACAGCAAGCATTGCTAACTAAGCTAAACCACCTCCCCTGCCCTCTGTTTACACCCTTTGAGACTTTACCTGCTAACTAGAAACTTAAATGCAAAATGAAGGTTTTTTTTTTTTTTAAGCTAAACTGCTATGTGAAAAAAGTCATTGTTTTTGGTTTTTTTCTTACCAGTTTTCTTTCACTTGTATAGGGCTTTCCCTTGTGTGTATCTTCATCCATTTTCCTTATTTATATGCCCTATAATTAGCTGGTAGATTAAAAAATAAGTAAAATGAAAATATTCTCTAGTGTAATTCACATGAGAGAAGTCCCAAATGAGATTCATGTTATTACTTTCTGTTTTAAGAATCTATCATTTATTTCTGGTAGTTGGGAGATGTGCCAAATTATTAAATACTTAATTTAATACCTACTCTGAAGATAGTGGTTTACTGCAGCTATAAGACATAACAATCTCAGATAACAAAGCATAATATTCCAACAGAGACAATTTAGAAATTTAAAATAAGTAACTACAAACAAGCTTAAAAGGAGTCTGGCGTAGGCCTGGAGGATTTAGCAAAAGACACAGACTCGGTCATTTGGTCATTAGTCAAAGAAGAATGCCTATCTTTATTCCTCTCTGCTCAATTTATACTGAGCAGCATGGGGGATTAAAAAACAACAACAACAACAATAACAACAACAACAAAAAAAAAACAGGAGGAAACCCCCAACTAACTGACTCATCGCCACCTGCAAATGGGCCAAACTGCAAAAGACAGGATGCTTTTTCTCGAAGAACAACATCCTGTCTTGAAGCAAACAGGTTCTGCAGAGAGACATCCAGGTAGGGGCTGTGTCCAACAAGAAATAACATTGGTTTGGTTTTCTTTTTGCTTTCAAAGAGGAAAGCCTTATTCAGGAAACAACTTTTATGAGACATAGCTTAGGATCCACCTGCATGAGCGTCTGATTCATTTGTGTCTTAGTCAGAGTTTTACTGCTGTGAACAGAGGCCATGACCAAGGCAAGTCTTATAAGGACAACATTTAATTGGGACTGGCTTACAGGTTCAGAGGTTCAGTCTATTGTCATCAATGTGGGAGCATGGCAACATCCAGGCAGGCATGGTAAAGGAGGAGCTAATAGGTCTACATCTTCATCTGAAGGCTGCTAACAGAAGACTGACTTCCAGGCAGCTAGGATGAGGGTCTTAAAGCCCACACCCACAGTGACACACCTAGTCCAACAAGGCCACACCTTCTAATAGTGTCACTTCCTGGGCCAAGTATATACAAACCATCAAATTTGTTTTCTAACATCCAGAGGTGTAACCCTCACAATCCAACTGTAGCACATTTCTGTCATCTCAGGATTTGTTTCCCTTCTTGGCTGCTGCTGGCCTTTGTCCTTGATCCCCTTCCCTTCCATCTGGTTCTCAGCCCTTTTATCACTGCATTCTGCTGACTTGGCTCTTTGCTGTGCCTTTTGACTAATACATGCCTCTTTCCCCAGCCCTGGAAGTATACCACTCTACTACTATGAGCTCAGCATATTACATTCCTTACGTACGTGAGGTGGCATTTTTAAAGACATGCTTTCTAACACAGAAACGCTAAAACTGGATGTAATATGCGTATTGCATTGAAATTCAGGCCACAAGAGGTGAGATAGTTCAGACTTTCATGTTCTGAATTGTTGGAGCATGGAACACTGAGTTTGGCTGTGTTCCTAGTACAGAAGTGGTGCTTAAATATCAAACCACACTAGTTTTAACATTAACATGTCCATTAGAATATGTCAGCATTTCCAAACACCACATATGCAAACATATTTCTAATGCAAAGGAATCCAGAGTTTTACAAATTATCCAGACTAAGCGTCAGAATTGCCAAGAGAATTAAAAAAAAAAAAGTCGCTAGTTTTTCCAGATCATCTGAATCAGAGCTTTTTCGATATGAAGAAAAATGAGTTTTCAGATGGACTTCATGGTAATGAGGCCAAAGAATTCAACTGAAGACCAAGAGCTTACGAAGCCTTACTGAACAGTATGAACACAACCAGTTGCATTTTCTTGTTTCAGAAAGTCTGTGGGTTTTTCCTTTCTTATCTTTCACTATAACCATGAGACTTTTCTCTATCAATAGGTAGAAATTTTATATGAGTAAGATTATATTTTTTTGAGGAACACTGACAGGCCCTTGGCTGCAGCCGTCCCTGCACCAGTCAGAAGGAGCACACCAGTAAGCAGTCTTGGCTTCAGTTCCTGTCTCCAGGCTCCTGCCTTAGGTTCCTTCTGGGATGGAGTGAAAACTGAAACATGGACTAAATTCTTTCCTTGGGTTGTCTTGTAGTCGTGGAAACACAGCAACAGAAAGTGACTGAAAGAAGTGTAACTCTCATGTTTTCACTCCAGTTCACACTTTTTTCAAATGTCTTCCTTCACACTTATCTCTCGACATTGGCTCCACAAAAAGCTTGCAGCATTCTTAAGCTCATTTTCAAAGTTCAAGCTCAGGAGGGTTAATAGGTGTTCAAGATCTGGGGCACCAGTGCCCTCTGCTGTGAGGCCAGAGGCAGCTGGTCTGTGTGGAGCTGGCTGAGCTTCTTGCCCAGACTTCCTAAGGTTGAGCTGCCACTGACGTATCCTTACACCATTGCTGCTATGGGCATATGTAGAAATGACACTCCCAACACAGTTCAGAAATAGTTCATGGTGGCCAATCATTGTCAGAGCTAGAAGCATCATTTTCTGGTGTCCAGCAGGGGGCGCAACACAATACCATTTCACTTTCCAATGAGTGAAGCCAAGAAAGCTAATAATACTGATCTCCAGAATTTCAGCAGGAAAGCCAGGTCTGAAGAACAGTAAGACAAGGAGGCATCCTGGTGTCTCTACCATGCTTAGAAGTCTCTACTTTTAACCTATCAACAAATAATTTCCAGCAGCAACCACCTCATAGGTAAAAGACTCGAAAATGTTCTATATTAACCAGTACCCCCAAGTACAATTCTATTGTCATGCTAATTGAAAATAATCAACTGAGTCATTTATCTGACTGGAAGGATTCTTCCATCCTCACTTTGTGTCACCTCTGTCCCCTGTATTGACGGGATTCCCAGGTATCACTGCCCATGGGAGGTGAGGTGTCCCTCTGAGAACCTACAAGTTCCTAATTTGGAGGAGAGGTCACTTCTTTACACTTGTGGCTAATAGCTAGCCTATTAGTAGGATTAGAATCCCAAACCCTGAACTAGGATCAATCAGTGCTAGAGAGGAAAATCAGGTCAGGTATCGGCTGAAGAACACTGTTTTTATTCTAAACACACTAGATCATAGGACAGGCAGTTATTATTCTAAGAGATTGGAATTATTTTGTGTACTCTCTCTGCATGGTTACACAAATTGTGAGTTTATGTAAATTTCTTGCTTATATGATTGCTTAAGATGAACTCTCAAACACACGTTGGATCATCACTGCTCAAGTTTCTTCTTCAACAATCTTAGTTTGATATTGCTTGAAAACAGAAGAGTAAGAGAGAGAATCTGACCAATCATTTGAGCAGATAAGACAAGGTGTATTTACAGAATCAAGAAATTATCATCTGTGCTCACCATTGCAGTCAAAGGATACAAAAAGCCAAATGCCTTCTTCCTGAAGCTTCTTGTCTCCAGCAAATGACATTAATTACAATGTATTATATCCGTGGTCCTAAGAATTCCAGCACAAAACAGTACCTGCTAAAGTGCTGAAAATTTTAGTTCTCAAAAATTATCATTGTGTATGATGTGTACACATGAGCAGCCACGCCATGGTGTAGATATAGAGGTCAAAGGACAACCTTGGGAATCAGTTTTCTCTTCTCTTCTTTACACAGGTTGTAGGAATCACACTCAGGTTGCCAGGAGTGATAAGTGATATGTGAATTTCTAATTAAGCCACCTTGCTACCATTTCTTATATAAACAGAGATAGGATAACCTACAGTATTGTTGGGAAAGGGGAGGGAGAGAACTGACGTTATGTGACATTACCTAAAATGCGTGCCTACGAGGAATGGTCCCTTTGTGAAGGCTGTGAGCTATACAGCTATGTGTGCTTGGCCCGTCTTGATGCTCACTCAGTACTTTGTGTCTTCCAGTGACCTATGGCATGATGAGCTCCAGTGTGTACTACTACACTCGGACACTGTCACAGCTATTCATAGACACCCCAGTGTCGAAAACGGAGAAAACCAACTTTAAAACACTTTCTTCAATGGAGGACTTCTGGAAGGTATTTACGTGTGACTAGAAGTACGTCCTGGTATCATTAAGTTCAACCCATAAGAATCTTCAGGAGTTGTGAGCTATATTAACTTATTTAGCGTTCCTATTCCTGTTCCTTTCAGTATTCATGGAGAACATTGAAAGTACTTTGCACAGAACTGATCATTTTACACCTTTATTTAATTCCTATAATGATCTTATTTAATGCATACTAATGCCATGGGCCCATTTGTAAACTAGGCAAGTGAGATTCAGGGTGTGTGTGGTCACATGGCTAGAGAAGAAAAGACCTGGAATTTTTTTTTTTTTTTTTTTTTTTGACAACGGCTTCTTCATAGCTTACTGTTCACTCAGTCATCCATGGGTCTGTAAATGATGACTGAGAACGTCTGTCCTATGACACAAGTCCTAAGGAGAAGTTTGGGTGTCATACGCTGCTTTACTTTTTGTGATTTGTGTCTTTGTTGATAGTGAAATACGCTGCCTCCCCCAGCTCCACGAACTACCTAATAAAACATAGACACATTATTTCAAAGGTCTGCTACTATAAAATTCAGCCCAGCCTCTTCTCCAGTTGTAGACTGGGACTAGCAGATAGTAAGCAGTGAGTAACAGTGAGGCCATGATAAGCCAGTGCTAAATGGTAGGTTGATTTTAATTATTTCTAAAAAAGCACCATAAAATCCTCTAGAGTAGCTAACTCTTGTACCGTACAGATCACATGATGTGCTGCTCAGAATCTAGGAAGGCTGGAGAGGAAATGTAAAAGGAAATTATTGTTTCTTCCCAGAGAAATAACGTATTCTTAGTAAAACCCTGAAGGTAGAGTATTTGATTCTAGACAGAAAATACTGAGCCACTGCAGCTTTGGATAGGTGACGCTTTTCACTAAAACCCACAGTTGCTCAATCCTGACCTTTCCCAGCTCTGTGTGGCAGGTGCCTGGGGATACCCGGTAATACGTGAAGAAATGGTTACATCTGTTCTCCCTAGAGGAAGAGCCTTTTGTACAAACATGAAGCATCATATGTGTACCGTTCCGAGTTAATAAATGCCAAGTGGCAAAGAGGAGGGGTGGGGTTGAAGGACTCCACATGCAGCAAAATAATCCAGGTAGAAAAAAAAGATCCAGTACAAAAGGCAATTCATTGGCAGTCTTGCCTTTCCACTCTGGAGTTCTGGTTATGTGCGATGCTTGTTTCTAAGGGAAAGTGAAGTAAATGTTTTTTTTATATATTTATAAAACACACCCATCTCAGTTGATAGTCCCAGCACAGAAATCAGACTATATTGATATTGTGTCAGGTGCTAACACAAAGGATGAATTTTTCAAATGTGGGAACCCAGTTTAGGGAATCCTATACAAGGCCCCGCACCTAGCAAAAAACAGCAAGATACAAACCCAAGTCTTCCTGACAGCATAGCCTGCCTCAGTACTTCTGCTTGCTTGTATGATCCAGGTAGAAGCCAGACAGCCTGAGTTTGG
Source organism: Montemys delectorum (assembly GCA_019843815.1). NCBI lineage: Eukaryota > Metazoa > Chordata > Mammalia > Rodentia > Muridae > Montemys > Montemys delectorum. Next base: position 3,515 of record JADRCD010202381.1, on the reverse strand, counting down.
AACCTATCCAAAATGTTTCCTTGCAGTTCACAGAGGGCTCCTTCCTGGATGGGCTGTACTGGAAGGCACCGACCAGCAACCACACACAAGCTGACAACCGAAGCTTTATTTTCTATGAGAACTTGCTGCTAGGAGTGCCGCGTCTACGCCAACTCCGAGTCAGAAACGGATCCTGCTCCATCCCTCAGGACCTGAGAGATGAAATTAAAGAGTGCTATGATGTCTACTCTGTCAGCAGTGAGGACAGGGATCCATTCGGACCTCGGAATGGAACTGCGTGCGTATCTGTGACGTATGCGTGCTTATCTGTGACGTATGCCCAGTGTGTGCCATCCACCTTTCAGTCACCTGTTCTCAGACAACCAAATAGCAGGCTCTATGACATATCCCCAGTGCATATCTGTGACGTATGTGTGCGTATCTGTGACAAATGTATGTGTGCATATCCATGCCTGGAGTTGACTTTTCATTCTCAGACAACTTTATCAAAAAGATGCCTCCAGCAGGCCTGGGTCAAGTTGAAGTTTGCTTCTTGTTTTCTCTGAAGCATTTACCTTTTTGTTTCTGTTGCCTATTTCAAAATTAATTGCTCATCATATAGCCCAAGAAAAAACCCCTAGAGGTTTTATTATTCAGTATTATTTTTTATAGGACAAATAAGATTGTCCTATAAATTGTCTTAGTAGTTCTTACAAATATTTTTATTCAGGGTGTAATTGTTTAAATTGCAGATTTAGGGGTGCTGAAGAGATGGTTCAGTGGTTAAGAGCACTCACTGTTCTCACAGAGGACACTGGCTTGGGTCCCAATACACCGTCAGGTGGCTCACAACCACCTATAACTCCAGTGCCAGGAGATGATCTGATGCTTTTTTTGGACCCTGTGGTACCTGTATGCATGTGGCACACATGAACTCTTACACACATGCACATATGCACATCCTATTCATAAATACATCTCATTTCCCCTTACCAAACACCTCTAAGTCAGGTGTGATCTCCTATCATAGGAAACGAGGGGAGACTGTGAGCAACTGAGTGGACAGTCCCTGTTGGCTACAGTTTTCATTGCAGCTTTTGAGGAATATAAACATTGCATCAGTCACCAGACAGGGCATGGTGGGGTACATGGTGGCATAGGCTCTGTGAACTGGTCTAGCGTGAGTTCCAAACTCAAGCTCAACCACACTGGGCATAGATCAAATGTACTAAGCCTCAGGGCCCTTGTTACTGAACTGTGGCCAATGAGAAAATAAATGTGAAGTACTGTTCCAAGCACACCATTTTTATATCTACTTTATCCTGGCAGGCACCAATTGTCTTCCTGGTTCTGACCAGCCTTTCATGAGTTTTACCTGTTGTTTTTATTTTTATTTAGGTGGATCTACACAAGTGAAAAGGAGCTGAACGGGAGCAGTCACTGGGGAATCATAGCATCTTACAGCGGAGCAGGTTACTACCTGGATCTGTCCAGAACCAGGGAGGAGACAGCTGCCCAGCTTGCTGGCCTCAGGAGGAACTTCTGGCTGGACCGGGGCACTCGGGCAGCTTTCATTGACTTCTCGGTGTATAACGCAAACATTAACCTGTTCTGTGTGGTCAGGTGTGTGTTACCGGCTCGCCGCCCTCCTATCTCTGGGTGGTTATCTGCACATCTATTTCTGGAGATGGAGTAGGAAAATTCTTCTTGCAGGTGACTAAAGGAGGGACCAAGGATCAAGGCTGAGACCAAGGGAGGGTGGGAGCTGCAGGCCTGGGGAAGAGGCGATTTGGAGGAGGGATGGAAGAGCCTGACATATTAGAAGTGGGGAAGAACCTTAACTCTGGTCAAGTTTATCCTGATCTTAGACGCTGTCAGGTGAAAGGAATGTAGGACATTTGGTTTGCTTGTTGTTCACTGTTATCTTCAGTCACTCTAAGAATGATCATCCTCTGTCACCAACTTCTCTGGCTACCAAACCTTGGCTCCTCACCCTGAGTGTCCCCACTTCCTTGGGTAAGACTTGTAAAAGTCGCACCAGGTTTGCCCCATAGACTCTGCTGTTGCTGCCAGGGCCAGTGTTGGAAACTGTGAGCAAAGATTCTGCCAGCATGTCTCAGGCACCCAGCATGCTGCTCTTGGACACATGGGTGCCACTGCCTAGTTTAGTCTCTGGTTATGTCAGAAAACTAAACAAAAGCACTAGAAAGTCTACATTCAACAATGAAAAACAAAAGAAATAAACCATGTATATTGTAAACAGTTAGGACTGTTAAAAATAAAAGATGAGCAAGGTAAGAGTTAGTCTGTGTTTACCCTAGATGTCACAAGAGCAACATAACACGACAAACCACTCACACTGGGACTCTGCACATACATTCCCTCAAGCAGTAAGGGCGAGTTCTCATAAGTGTTTTGTAATAATTTTCACATTAAATACAACTCTGATTTAACAGGCAATGAGATTTTGCCTGTATTTGTACTTAACTTTTGCTGAACATAATACCCCCTTAAGAGCAAGTAGATCTCGTTAGAAATGAGGGAGAATTTATTGTAATTGCTGTTAAGCATTCCATAATGATCCCAATGGTGAGTAGAAGAGGATTCTAATAGGCAGGTGTCTTAGTCAGGGTTTCTATTCCTGCACAAAACATCATGACCAAGAAGCAAGTTTGGGAGGAAAGGATTTATTGAGCTTACACTTCCACACTGCTGTTCATCACCAAAGGAAGTCAGGATAGGAACTCACATTGAATAGGAACCTGGAGGCAGGAGCTGATGCAGAGGCCATGGAGGGGTGCTGCTTGCTGGCTTACTTCTGGCTTGCTCAGCTTGCTTTCTTATATGACCCAGGACCACAGCCCAGGGATGGCACCACCCACAATGGGTTGGGCAGTTCCACTTTGATCACTAATTGAGAAAATGTCTTACAGCTGGATCTCATGGAGGCATTTCCTTAAGGGAGGCTCCTTTCTCTGTGATAACTCCAGCTTGTGTCAAATTGACACACAAAACCAGCCAGTAGAGCAGGCAACTCTGGCAGTGTAGAAAATGTTTAATTGCAGGATGTTTCCAGTGCTTTTCCCCCTCACATTCTCCCTAGAATTCAAAGATGGCACTGTCAGGGCAGTTGCTCCACTTCTTTCTAAGCTTCCTGGAGTGGTTAACAAGAGCACCTCAGCAGGACAGAGATGTTCTGACACACAGGGGCCACTTACCTCTTGTTTCACGAAGGCTGAAATGGGTCCAGTGCTTTTAGTATCATTCTGGCTGTCCCTGGTGCTTGCCATCAGATAGCAAATTGGTGAAGAGGAATTCCCATCATTCAGAGTCCTTGCTTTGACTTGGTCATTGCTGGATCCAGTATGTGTTTTAGAAGCTTGGGTTCTGGATTTGACCACTGTCCTGTAATGAAGAACATTACTATACCAGACACAGGAGTGACAGCTTTTGAAACTACAGGGTTAGCAACTCTCACTTTAGATACGTGGAAGGTAGTTTTCATTATTGAAACACTGGACTTTCTCAGCATGACA
>JADRCD010202379.1:15369-45182 GCA_019843815.1 Montemys delectorum | reverse complement strand
ATATATATACATATATATATATATATATATATATATATATATATATACACACATATATACATATACATACATATATATACATACATATATATATGTATATATATATATATATACATACATACATATATACCTTCTGTAAGAACAGAAGTATGTTATTGCCCTTAGCAACTCCCTGATAATGCCCTGTTTCTATTTAAACATGTCCTAGAACATATCCTGAAATTAAGGGAGACCAGTCCATCTGGGCTGAACTGGCTAGGCTGCATGTTCAGTAAGATAAACTGTGTCCTCTGAGTAGAGTTATGAGGGACACACAATTAGCCACCTCATGCCTATACATGATTGGCATGCATATTATTAAAATCTGGTGTATCAAAGGAGGGGGCATTTGCAGTGAGCAGTCTTATGTAATCAAATCTGTCGATCAAAACAGAGAAACATGGACATTATGCTCCTTTACCACTTAGCTCCTTTTCTTGAGCTCTGCAAAGGAAGGCACAGACAATAGCTGGTCCCCCAGTACTCTTACTCACATGGCTTGGTGTCACAATTGGCACAGCGTCTTTTTCATCTGCATTATTGCTTTGCTTTTTAATATAGTTTCCTTGCTACTCTGGGACAATTCTTAAATAAAAGGTCAAGAACCTGGAGACACTTGGGCCACACAGTAAGAGATATAATATTAGATTTCTGGGCTAGACCACTGTGTTATCAGAAGCATGACTAAGGAGGTATGGTTAGGTGGAGTGTATGACTGTCTTGGAGGGAAGAACTGGAGATGAAGTCTGGTGCTTAATGATGTTAATCCACAACCTAGGAGTATGAAAAGGAGATGGCCACATGCTTGAGTCTCAAATCTTTGAGTCCCTGGCAAAGAAATTTAGAGTATGAGCCCTGCTTTTTTCTCTCTCTCCATCCCTTTCTTTTCTCAGCACCGCCTTCCCAGTAGATACTTTGAGACTCATGTATGATTTTTTTTCATTCTTCTGTTTTCCCAAGGGGTCATGTCTAGCTAAAGAGGTTCCTTGGATAAAACAAACACAGCCACTTTAAAAAAAAAATCAAAGAGCCCCAAAAAGGCTCTAATATTTATTTTGAATGTTCAATAACTACTCAGAAGTTTTCTGTTTAAAAAAAAAAAACAGATCTTCTAAGCTCAATAGAAAAAAACCCACAAAAGTAATTTTAAATGAAAATTTGTTCTTATTAAAGGCTGAGGGGATCTCGGAGCATCCTTGGAATTGAGTATTGTGTGCTGGCTTGGCTGGGTACAATGCGTTTCACCGGCTTTTGAAGAAAACATTAAAATGAGTGATTTTGAATTCACCTTGCATGTTTAGCATCTTTGTCATTCTGAAACTTTCCATCGAAGAATTCAATTGATCAGAACTGAGGGAGGGGCTCTAGGAAAGATGCCCTGTGCAGAGAATCATGATGGAATATGAGTCAAACCAACATGTCTGTGGTGTGAACAGTTACACACACACACACAAAAACCCTCCATTTTTATTCTACCTTGGATGGAGACTTTGCCCAATGACAATTACAGGTCATAGGGCTGTTTTATCTTTTAGTATCACCTGTCGTTGGAGACAAGCACTACGCGTCTTGCTTTCTGTCCCCATTAACGGACCCTGATGGCCTACCTAACACTTGTGTTCCTTACCTGAAATGTGCCTTTAAAGTTAGAGATTTATTTTATGTGTATGAGTGTTTCGCTGGTATGGCTGTATGTGCACCATGCATGAGCAGTGCTCACAGAGGCCAGAAGGAGGAGTCAGATACTCTGGAACTGAGTGTAGGGATGATTGTGAGCCGCCATGTGGATGTTGGGAACTGAACTGGGATCCTCTGCAAAAGCAGCAAGTACTCTTAACCACTGAGCCATCTCTCCTGCTTCAAATGTGATTGATCACAATTCTTCATCCCCCGGGGTGACAGTTTCTGGAGTTGAAGAAGCACTATCTTGGCTAACTCCCCTCACCTCAGCAAGCCATCCCCCAGCAAGCACAGACCTCACCACTTCACTCCTTCCTTAAATCCTTCAATTCATCCCAGATGTGCTCGTGTTCTAGGAAAGGCTGCTCAGCGGTTCATTCTTCTAACCTAACACTTCTTCAACCAGTCTGAGCCAATCTCAGCCTCTCCTTCTATACTTCTCATTCCCTGGGTGCTGTTACTTCTCCCTAAGGAAGCTTTAAATTTAAATTAGGTTATAAACTTCAATAATTACAATTTTAATCATTTTATTTTTTGAGGTGTCATAGACCAAGCTGGCCTAAAACTCCCTACAAAACTTAGGCTGGCTGGAGTTCTAGATCCTTCTACCTTACTCACATGCTGGGACTATGAGTTTATCACTATGTCAAGCTATGTTTTTCGTCTTAATCTTTGACGATTCAGTTTGCCAAGTTACATCACTATGAATATTCAGAATGTCCCCTACTGTCTGCTCTGGCAACTCCTTGCCCATATTTCTATTATTATATGAAATTAATAAGGCTCGTGATGTGGCTCAGTTGGTAGAGTACTTGCATAGATTACACGAAGCCCTGGGTTTGATCCCCAGTACCACATAAATGTGATATCTGATGCATTCTAGCACTTGGGAGATAGAGGAAGAAGGATGAGAAATTCAAGGTCATCGTCAAGGTCAAGCTCAGTCAGGGATACATGAGATCTTATCTTTTTTTTTTTTTTTTTTTTAAAAAAAAGACAAACATAGCTGTGAGTCTCAGATGTAGAAGGCAAGAACAGTGTATTCCTTTTGCCACATTTATCCAGGGATGTAGGAGAGGTTAATTAATTTTCCCAAGGTCACTGGATTACTTAGTGTAGGAGCCACACTGTCAATCAGGCAACCTGACTGAAGATTCTCTAGTTCCCCCATATAGAAGCCAATATTTTCTATGTAGCTAAAGCTACATATGGGGGAGTTCAGCACATTCTTTCTTGAATACTGAAGATTTAGGGGGAGCTAGGAAACACTGGACAAGGTCAGAGAGAAAGAAGTATCTAGATTCTTTTGTCACAAAATATTCCCACCCTTTGGAATGACCTTCTGTCTCACCCTTTATCATAAGAAACTTTTTGCCTTTTCAACTAGTGGGGAAAAAGAGAGGAAGGCACTTTTTCGTCTAAATCCAATTTGAGAACTGGGGTAAATGGTACTTTAGCCAAAGAGGATCTACGTTTCATCCAAGCGTAAACATCAGACTACTTTCCTCTGTGTCCAATTTTCTAACATTACCGAGGGAAAGGGGAGATTTGGTACAATAAAGGGCATCTTTAGGAAGGTGTAATAAGGGACCATCCTAGGTACACTTCAAATAGGGGCAATCATGGACTGTCTGTGCCTAAATGCACTCTCTGAACTAACAGGCCTCAGACAGTTAGCACAGCAACTGACACACATGTGTTAACTCACTGTCTTCTTGTCATACTCCTAGAGGAGGGCATGGCACAGAGTGGCCCACAGAAAGCTAGCACACCAGTGATGAGTGGCAGAAGTCTCTTTGGGACAGCCAGATTAATCAGGGGCAGCTCAGGGAGGGACTCCTCCCCAGCTCAGTTCTTCTTCAAAGATATTCTATAGTCTGACCTACAATGTGGAGAAAGGAGATGTTAAGTATGCTGAAAGGATTCCCCTTAAAGCAGACAGAAGTTTTCAGGAAAGATGACAGTGTATTGTTGTAAAACTTTAGCCCACAGGCTGAGCCATTGGCCCATAGTCACTAAATTGATCAGTGTCGAGAAAGGGTCTGCTACATATTTGTCATCCATCCCCATGAGCTCCATGCCTTCATTAAAAGACCATCTTTTAGAATGTGTCATATAATACTAGTAGAATTTAAAAACAAATGTTCTAGTTCAATTTTTCCAGGGGACACACATGAGTCGGGTAAGAGGACCAGCAGTTTTTTCCATCTACTCTTCTGATACACATGAAACTTTCTTGTTGTTATTATTGTTGTTGCTCCTGCTGCTGCTGCTGCTGCTGCTGGTGTGTGTGTGTGTGTGTGTGTGTGTGTGTGTGTGTGTGTGTGTATGCGCACGCACCCAGACCTTGTGCATGCTAGGCTAGTCCTCTCCAATGGAGCTACACATCCCTTCATTTAAATGTATTTAGTCACCTATTTAGCGATCACTTGCTGGATATTTACTATGTTCTAGACATTACACTAGGTGCTGGGGATGCAAAGAAGATGAAAGAATAAAAATTCTTACTGTGATGGAATGGCCACTCAAATTGCCATTGGAGAGCCCAGAGAACTAAATAACTTTATTATATTGAGAGGAGTGACTGATAAGCTAAAGGTGATCAGATCTGGTGAGGGGGAATGCAAGTTTAAAGGGGACAGCCAGGGAGCCTTCAGAGAAGGTGCTGTGTAAGAGAAGACCCCAAAGAAGTCAAAGTTTAAGGCGAAGGCAGATAAGGGAAGCAGCTAGTTATAGAAAGTGGTCTTGGTGCAGGAGTAGGTGTGAGTAATGGCAAGAGGCTGTGGTAGCCGGAGTGGAGAAAGTGTGCACTACTGTGGTAGAGAGGTGAGATATGAGGATATGTGGGGCAGTGAGCTGTGCACAGACAGCCTGGTACCCAGTTGAGCACAGGCCTGGAACTCCGGTGACCCTAAGGACAGAAGGTGTTTGGCAATGCCTCTAGGGACCCTAGCTCCTGTCACAAGCTCCCACAGCCCCCCACAGAGAGGTGAGTGGGCATCAGTCACGTAGTCAATGCCCCAAGCTCCTGGTATTCTGTCTGGATTCCACCCCCACAGTTACCTGGCAACAGTGAGGATGGCCCAGCCCACTATAAAAGGAGCTGCTTGCCCCCTCCTCATTCTCTTACTCTCTTACCTCTTATTCTCTTGCTCTTACTCTCACTCCCCTGCTCCTTCTCTTTCCCCATTTCTTTCCCCCTCTCTCCACATGGCCATGGCTGGCCTCTGCTTCTCTACTCTCTCCCTCTCTCTGCCTTTCTACAATAAAACCATGGACCATCTCTGCTCATCAGACCTACCATGCTGGAACAATGGAGCAGGTCTTCCACCTAACCTGGCAGGAGGCCTCCCTATGCTCCAGACACAGCCACCAGCCAAACCAAGATGTCTGCCAACCGAGCTAGCTGCCTGAGCTAGCCAGACTCTCTCCTCTCTGTTGTAACCTGCCAGAGATCTCTTCCTACTCTTTACCCTTTGCCCCCAGGCCAGAGTCTGGTGAGGGTGCCCACCCAATTCTCAACTCTTCCTCCAAATACAGCAGCAACTGGGATGTCTGAGAGTGAGAACCTGACATCCCTGGCCTCTGTGCGGCCCAGGGACCCCAGAGCTGGCTCTTCCACGACCCTCAGCAGTGCCTGTGGTACCAAGAGTCTGAGCCTGACTCAGGCAGGTTCAGACTGCGCCTTCTCCACCCCAGAGCGGGATCTGCGGCTTCTCACAGTCCAACGCCCTCCAGATGGTGTCCTGGGTCTGTGCAGTCAAACTCCTCGCATCCGCCTCACCCAGTGGCCCTAGCCCCAAGCAGACATCGGACCCTACTTTTTATCCCACAAGGACAGACAGGTTCACATCCTGGAGGTCATGAAAAACTCTGGCTTTGTGCTGGTATTTTTTGTTTTTGATTTGTTTTGTTTTAAGACAGGGTGTCATATATCCCAAGTTGCTCTTGAACTCACTTGATGACCTTGGATTCCTGTTTCTCTTGCTGCTACTTTGTGAGTGTTGGGATTACAGGCAAGTGAGCACCACCACATCCAATTTATGTTTTGTTGTGGACCTTTTGCATGCTAGACAAGCACTCTACCAACTGAGTAACATCCCTAGCCTGGGATTCTGGTTTTACTCTACTGAAATAAGGAGCCACAAGAAGAGTATCGTCAAATTAGTGAAACAATTCAACCAGGCATTGAGAGTGATCACTTCCATCTCTGTATAGATAATGGTTTGAGGGGGTAGCAGAGAAAATTAAGAGCATGTTTATGCCATTCAAGTGCTGGTTTTGCACTAAGTTCTTGAAACTATCTTGGATTTTATAAGGCCTCTAGTCATTAGAAAGTATGGCTGCTTTAGATACTGTTGTTTATGGAAAGGGTTATAAAACTGTACGAAGAATATATTATCCCCAGGAACTCAGGGATGGTAAAAAAAGAAACTGTTTAAGTTTAGGACAATACAGAAAAAAATGTAAGATGAACCAGGGGTGGTAGAACATATTCATAATCCTAGTACTTGGAGGACTGTGTTTAAGGCTAGCCTAGTTATATCTTAAATTCAAAGCCAGTTTAAACTATAAGGTTTATTTTATTATTTTTAATTATATATATGTGGGTCTATGTAATGGGTATGTGCATATTAGTGGTGGTGCCTACAGATTTCAAAGGCATCAGATCCCACACGCTGGAATTATAGGCAGTTCTGAGATACCAGTTTTAGGTGCTGAAATTGAATTACAATAAACAATAAACAATCTTAACCACTGAGCAATCTCTTCAGCCTCGAGGGTAAGATTCTACCTTAAAATAATATAACAACAAAAACACTAAGGGGCTGGAGAAACGGTTCAGGGGTCAAGAACATTTCTGTTCTTCAAAGGACCAGTTTGTTTCCCGGGCAGCTCACAACCACGTTTAACTCCAGCTCCAGGGTAGCTGATGGCCTTTTTTAGTTTTTAAATCACTTGCTGTCACACACAACACACACACACACACACACACACACACACACTAAAAATAAACAAAAGGTAAAATTAAGACAAAGAAAGTAAGCGAGGTGTAAGACGAGCTTGAAATGTTCACGAGGAAGACTTTCTCTCCTGTGTCCAACTGTCTCCTCTGCAGGCCTCTCCTACAGATATCTAGCAGTTGGGAAGTGAAGGTTTTTCTGGCTTCCAGGAGCCTTCAGCGATCTCAGAGGAAACAGCCTGAATTATGTGAAGCTGCCTTTTTGTAGGTCAAAAATAGCATACTGTAAATTTTATGTCGCCCAACTGAGGACACAGCTCAAGGTGATGACTGGGATGATGGCTGCCCCAGACATGGCCATTAAATGCCCTCCAGCTTAGCTGATGGGAAGTTAGCACAGAGAAAATCAACCCTGAATGACCTTAGCAGCCAAGGATTATGACAAAGACTAATCTTGCAGAATCAGGGCCAAATCAGGTAAAGACATGATCATGGGGGACTCTGGAGCTCTGCATAGGATGGCAACTGCAATATGGACGCATGAGGTTTGAGGTGCAGAAAACTTACTCCAGGGCAAAGCAGAGAGACAGAAAATGACAGAGTAACCCGTTAGTTAAAATACGACAAAGAGAGGACATAATACCTGTGTTTCATCTCTTCCACTGAGTCTAACTTCACTGGTTCAACCCTGAAACCAGGGTAGGGCAGATATTCATAAAACAAACAGTTCCCCCCAAAATAATAACAAGCAAGAAATAAAGTGACAGGCTGATTCTTAGATAAATATGACTGAAAAGTCCCATATATTAACAAAGAAAATCTATGGGTGTCAATATACATTGACCAAGTAGGTTTATTTCTGGGCACACGGTGAGTCAGAATCAGTAAACAAATGTAATAGATAGCTAGAGGAGGAAAACCATTGAATACCTCAACAGAAAAGGTAATAGCTAGTGAGGTGGCTGAGCTGAGTGAGTATGTGCTTGCTCTGCCAACATGAGGACCTCAGTTGGGATCCCCAGTGTCCCTGTAAAATCAGGGTAACGCAGAGTACATCTCTAATCTCCACCCTGCAGGGAGGTAGCCAAGTGTAGGACCATGAAAGACAGACTGGTTCCTGGTTAAGCTAAGGTTAGAAACCCTGGTGATCATGAAGGGACAGCAGGTGTTTTGCCTGGTTCCTGGACACTAGGCTCCTGGCATGAGGCTGCAGCCCTCTATAGATTTGTGGCTATCAGTCACATAAGGGCAATGCCCCAAGTCCCTCCACAGGTAGAGGATGTGACCAGTGGTCTTGTAGCCTCAAGACAGATCTCCATTTTAATGAGGTACTTAAAGGCCTGGAGACTTAGCCAATTAAGCTTTCCTCCCCAGACACTCCTCCCTGCAAAAGGTATTTAGCCTTGAGCCCACCCAGAGAAGGAGGGTTCGGTTTTACTCATCCACTTTCCGCCATGACAATAAATGCCTTAAAACCATGGACTTCCTCTTTTCACAGGGATCTGCTGTAAGGTGCAATGGAGAAGGCATTCTCATAAAGAGCCGACGGTATAATCTCCTGCAGAAGGCACCTCTGTGCCCCCAGCCACGACCACCAAGCCAAGCCAGCCGCCAACAAGCCAAGGATTCCTTCCCTCCCCGTGGGACCCAACCAGAGCCCCCCTTCCCCCTTCAGCTCCCAGCTAGATCCAGTCTGCGGGCTCCCAAACTTGGGTGCCCAAGAACCTGAGAACCAGACAGTCCTGGTCTCCTTGCAAGCCTGGGGACCCTGAGCCAGCTTCTGCTGTCCCCAGGGCCTCAGACTGAGCTCCCCGAACCCCGGAGCGGTGTCCCGAGGCTTCTCATAGGCCGACCCCTGCCTGGCGCCTGAGTTGGATAAGCTCAGTCAAAACTTCCCATGTCCCGCCTCCCCGAACAGCCCAAACCCTGTGGCTGAGCAGACGTGGGACCCCATCTAACGCTACAGCCAGGTCGACCCTGGGGGCTCACAGACCCTTTTGCAGAACTTTTAGACTAAATGAAAGACTCTGCCTCAAAAACAAGGTGGAGTGGCGGAGAATGTAGTTTGGTGGCAGAGTGACTGATTGCCTCACATGTGTGAGGCTCAAGGTTCAATCATCAATCACTATTGCCAAAATGATGGTGATGATTGTTACCTTCCCCCTCAGCTAAGCGGCTACCACCTGGGGAGCTAAGACAAAAGCTCTCTGCAGACTGTCAGTTGTCTTTGAAGAAGCTGCCCGGAAGTTCACGCCTACGACAACGCCCACCCCGCCGGAAGACCTTCCCAGCTGCAGGGGACTTTGGCACCTGACCTTTTCTGCAGTGCTTATGTTATGCAAATATCATGTAACCTAGAGATTTGGTTTCGGTTTTTCGTGTAACTATAAAAATCCTGGATTTTCTAAGTAAAGTGGAAGTCTTGATTGGACTATTTCAACTTGGCTTCGTGTTTTCTCTGGCATTTCAAATTCTCTTTCAGGTCCTTGTTTCCTCCCCTGAGAGAACCCAGTTCGTGAAACTGCAGGCTGTTTCAATGATGACGATGATGATGATGATAATGATAATGGTGAGCAACAGAAGAAGGCAGCAGACATTAACTTCAGGCCTCTACACATGTACATGTAGGTGAACACTCCTAAATATATGGGGGGGAGGGCAGGAGGGGAGAAGGGAGAGAGAGAGAGCGCGCGCAAGCGAGCAGAGAGGGGCACACTAAGGTGGAAAGTAATCAAAGGAGCTACCAATGTTGTTGATGATTCCTTGTGGCCCTCACACACACTTCCATGCATGTGAACACAAACACACATACAAATTTAAACAGAGAAAATATACTATGCAAATTTGAGATCTAGTCCTAATAAATAACAAACTTCAGTAGCATGACACTAAGGCTATTGTTGAATTTAGGAACAGGATCAGAATTCTTGATCTTATTCTTTTTAAATAGCTTGGGATGTTCTATGAAATACTCTAAAATGTGTGAAAAATACGTAAAACAAATATGATTTTTAAAAGCAGTTGCTATGTAATTATTCAAAGAGGCAATGAGAAGCGAGATGACAATCCAAGATAACCAAGTAAAAAACTATTTAAGCTAATGAGACAGGTGGCTAATTACAAGCAGGCAGAAATAAAGAACTCCTACAGATCAGAAGATAAAAACAAGCCAATTAAAACTCAACAGCAAAAAGCTAAACTGTAAATTTAATAAATGAACATATATAGAAGTGTTCTCTGAATCGTTAGTTATAAAGAAAAATCACAATAAAATACCATCCCTAGAATGGCCGAAACAACAGTGGCAATAGCAAGCACTCACAAGTATGTGGAGCAGCTGGAGCACACATGCAATGGCTGGCACGGACGGACATAAAGCAGTGCTTTATGGCTGGCACGGACGGACATAAAGCAGTGCTTTGAAAAACCACCTTCATTTCCCTTTCTGTTTGATTGTTTTTGCAGCATAGCCCAGGCTGCTTTAAAATGCACTACAAATATCCGAGGCTGACCTTAAACTCACAATTCTGCCTCAGCCTGCCGTGTGTGTGTGTGTGTGTGTGTGTGTGTGTGTGTGTGTGTGTGTGTGAGAGAGAGAGAGAGAGAGAGAGAGAGAGAAAGAGAGAGAGAGAGAGAGAGGATACGAATGTGTACATGTGTGCTGGCTCTCACAGAGGCCAGAAGGACATTGGATCTCCCAGGGATAGAGTTACAAACTGCTGTGAGCTGCCTGATGTGGGTGACAGGAACTGAACTGTGGTCCTCTGCAGGAGCAGCAAGTACTCTTAATACTGAGGAATCTCTCGAGCCCCCTAACAAGTACTCTCACCACTGTGGAATCTCTCCAGCCCTCTGGTTTTTATTTTTATTTTTTTATAAACCGAAATCTATCTTAACATCAAGAAACTCTATTCCTAGGTGTTTAGTCAAGACATAAAAACATGAACTCATATAATACCTTAAACAAGACTACACACTGTATTTATATTTTCTACCAGTAAAGAGTAAAAACCAACAGCCCAAGTGTCCAAGAGCAGAACAAGGAATAGATTCTGATACAGAGTGTAACACTGCTCAGCCAAAAGGGAGAAATATCAACAAAGCTACCGCCACTGCACAGCTATGTTTCAGAAACACCATATATCGCAGAGGAATCCTCTCTGTACACATACACAAGCATGAAGGTCAGGAGCGGGAAACCATGGGAACAAAAGCAAGAACATAGTTGTACTTGCGGCTGAGAGGAGCACAGGACCAGGGCAGCCTCAGCAGCAACAGAAATACTCTATGCCTGACATGACACACAAGATGCCAAAGTCTTCAAAGCGAATTGGGCACTGAAGATCTGTGAATTATACTAAATATGATTTATATCTCAGTTTAGTGGAAGGCACTATGTTTAACAGGAAGGCAAAATATTTTAAAAATGTAAAATTTCTACTTCTCAATGCCAGTAAAAAGTAAAAAAATGTGAAGGAAAAAGATCTTTAAAAACAGTATAACAAATGTAGATAAAGAAGGTTTATAAGCTAGGTGTAGGAGCCACATAGCTGTAATCCTAGTAAGGAGAAAATCATGAATTCAAGCTATCTACAGTAAGTTCTAGGTCAGCCTAACCTACATAATGTGTCTAACCTACACTGTGTCTCAAAAAATTCTTCTCCCCAGAAAAAGGAGGAAGAAAAGGAGGAGGAAGAAAAGAAAATACTCTATTGTTGAAAACACCAAATACTTTAGCTACAGGACATACGAAGAAACCCAATTGGTGCTGAATTGGTCCCTGTTATCTAGCCTTCATATTACTTGAAGGAGCTATTCAGGGTGCCAGGGGATAAGTCAGCAACAATCGTATCCACCTGTGAACCTTATGAGCTACAGTAATGATGGGCATGAAAAAAAATCTTCCCATGGCTGTAATAGTGGCACAAACGTTATTGGGGTAACCAACTGCTTTGTGATTTAATTTAAGGCACACAACAGAAGGGAACACATGATTGGTACTGTAAATATGGCCAGGAACTCACAGGTGTGAAGCTCTAAACCCCAGGGATGAACATACCACTATCCTGCTAAATGGACATAATGTATACCCATAATCTACACTCACAGGCTAAAATAGCTCTCAGATATTTGTGTGTGTGTGTGTGTGTGTGTGTGTGTGTGTGTGTGCGCGCGCGCATGCGCACGCGCACTTCATAGTGGTTAACATAGACACTCATATAGAGAATAAGTTTCTATGAAGTGCTCAAACAGTACACCCCATCCCCCAAGGCTTAGAGACCATTGAGGAAGACTGAGCAGAAATACGGAAGTCAGGGAGGATCAGAGCAAAACTCTTATGGATAAGATAGGATTGCTGCATTCAATACATCATGTCTGAACCTGTACAAGATGAAGCCAGTCGCCATTCTAACATGGATGGGAGAGAAAGCCTCATGAGTTTCTCTCCCTAGATGAAGGGTTACTGGTGACATTGCTTCCAGGGAAGGGAATGTCAGTTTTCTTTGATGATGTGGCCCCTGATCAGTCAATCATGCCATAAGTATATATTTAGCACAAATTGGGCTTGTTTTTTTAAAAAAAAGGAAAAAATGTTGAGAGGGAGCTGAAGGTTGGTTGGATATTGAAGGTGTTGGGGGGAAGTAAGGGGGAAGAGCTAGGGGGAGAAGTATGAAGTGAATATGAACAAAATACACTGCACATAAGTATAAAATTCTCAATTAATAAAACTATTACAAAGATTGGGAATTGTTTAGTTAAATAGTAAGATGAATTATTACAAAATACATTTACTATTGTTATTAGAAAAGTAAAGATTAATGTAAAAACTTAAAAGTTCAAAAAGCAACCGAATTACTTCAACACATGTTATCTCATAATAACATATGAAATAAAGTGCATAAAACATACTCAGATGTTATACAGGTGTTTTATTTTACAAGAAATAAATTCTACTTATTCTCAATCACATACTATAGTAGCACAACGTGTATCTATTTACATATGCACATGTGTGTGATGTGGATGTGTGATATATGTCTGTATTTACGTGGGCATACGTATGTACATATATATGTGGGCATGTACATGTGAAGGCCTGAAGCTGAAAGCATGTATCTTCTGAGATCATACCCTGTTTTATTTATTGAGGCAGGGTCTCTCGTTGAACCTGGAGCTCATCAACTCCAGCTTGCCCTGGGATCTCTCATCTGTGCCTCCCAAGTGCCAGAATTGCAGCCATCTTCAACACCTGCCCATCTTTCATGTGGGTTCTGTAGCTATGAATTCCAGTCCTCATGATTGTGCAGTAAGTGCCTAAGCCAATGAGCCATCTCTCCAGCCCAGAAGCACAATTGTGAACAATATGCTGTCAACATTGTCTTTCATTCCAGGAAGTCCTATGACCAACATGCTTAGAGTAAGAGAACGTCTGTTTGAGGACAACAATGAACAGCTTTTATATTCTAATTATTTCCATATTTATCTTAACTTTATTTCATTTTTCAGGCCTCTATTTTGTGACTGTGCCAAAACTTAAAAATATCTGAATCTGTTATATGGTGATATTGGTTGTTCAGCAAACATTGGTTTATTCAGAGAGGAATGAGATAATTAGTTTTTTGCTGGTAATTTAGTTAAGATCATTAGTTTATAATACAAGAAAGTAACTTCCAATGGATCCACATTATAAAGTAGAGAATGTGGTTTTGGGTCCCTGGAATCAGACTACCCAGATTAGATCTGTCACTCACTATACGAAATTACTTGACCCTCAGAGGGTTCAGTGAGGAACACAGAGGATGATACATATAGATTTCTTAGAGCAGGGCTTAGCACATGGTTAGTAAGTACTCAGTCAGTATGAGTTCTTAGCACTGATATGGTTGAAACAGGCAGCTTTTATGTTCCTAAGAACAAAGGTATGAGTGGGAGGGATTTTCTAAGTACGACTCAAGTCAGAACTTCCCGAAGGAGAACACTACGCATGAATTCATAAACAATAACACTGAAGGCAAATACATGCTAACAATTTTAATTTCTAAGAGATCTTAAAAAAAAGTAACTCATGATATAAGAATGAACTAAAGTTAGAGAGCAAGTCACAGCACAAGTCATTACGCTTAGAAAACGCTGAACCTCATCAATATTAAGAAAGACAGGTCACATCAAAATAATCTTACCAATAAAAAAATTTTAAAAATCATACCATATTTTGCCTTTTAAATTACCAAACATCACCATACCATAATAGCCCATCATGATATCTTAAGAAAGCCCTGGGAGGGCCACCCTAAATTCAATCGTAACTACAATAACTAGAAAAAAGGCTGAGGAAAACTAGGAACCATCTATGATGTCTTGGGAAAGATAATGACAAGAAGGCATGTATCTTCTTGGTGGCTTGGTGTGCAGCAGAGACTGAAGTGTCTGTAAGCACCAGGGACAGTTTCCATAAGTTACAGAACCATCATGTTACATTTATTACTTTTTTTTGTCTGTATATATTTTTTTAATTAGGTATTTTCTTTACTTACATGTCAATTTCTCCTTTCCCAGTTTCCCCTCCAAAAAACAAACAAACAAACAAAAACAACAAGAACAAACTTCTGTTGCCTCCCCAATCCCCATGCCTGCCACCCCACCCTCTCCCACTTATTGGCCCTGGCATTCCCCTACACTGGGACACAGAACCTTCACAGGGCCGAGGACCTCTCCTCCTATTGATGATCAGGTTTGCAATCCTCTACTATACACATGCTGCCAAAACAATCAGTCCCACCATGTATAGTCCTTGGTTGGCGGGTGGGTCCCTGGGAGCTCTGTGGGTACTAATTAGTTCATATTGTTGTTAGTCCTAAGGGGCTGCAAACCCTCCAGCTCCATAGAACCTTTCTCTAACTCCTTCATTGGGGACTGTGTACTCAGTTCAATGAATGGTTGTGAGCCTCTACATCTGTATTAGTCAGGTATTGTCAGAGCCTCTCAGGAGACAGCTGTATTTAGGCTAGTTTGTCCTTCCTTCAGTCTCTGCTCCATAGTTAATCTCTGCAACTCCTTCCATGGGTATTTGGTTCCCCTTTTAAGAAGGAATGAAATGTCCACCTTTTGGTCTTCCTTCTTCTTAAGTTTCTTGTGGTTTGTGGGTCGTTCTTCCTGTATTCCAAACTTCTGGACTAATAACCACTTATCAAAGAATGCATACCATGTGTGTTCTTTTGTTATTGGGTTACCTCACTCAAGATGATACTCTCCAGATCCATCCATTTCCCTAAGAATTTCATAAATTCATTGTTTTTAATAGCTGAGTAGTACTCCATTGTGTAGATGTACCACAGTTTCTGTATCCATTCCTCTGTTGAGGGACATCTGGGTTGTTTCCAGTTTCTGGCTATTATAAATAAGGCTGCTACATCATGTTACATTTATAATACAGACATTCACAACCACTGTAAAGCTGATTTAACAATAATACTTATGAGAAAATGATGAGCTGACATTTAGATGTGACCTACGAAAACATAAAATAGTAAATCTAGACTAGAGAAAAAACTCACAAGGCATTTAGAAAATCTTCAAATGTCCGTATCAGAAATAATCCTGAGGAAATAACCAAGTAATGTAAAAAAAAAAGGTATATATGGGAATTTACATCTTAGTGTAAAGCTGAAAATTAGTAGCTAAATATTAATCAGTGAGATTGACTAAAATAGATTATGGTATATCCACATATGCAATTGAACAACAGTAGCCAGAAGGAGTATAACTTAAAATGAAGGTGTGCATGTCCATTAATTGGTATGGAAAAAGTTCATATAAAAAGTAAAATGTCAGAATATAAAAGGACTATGCACAGAGCAATCTTGGGTCTGTTAAAAAAAAGTGTTTGCTTAAGTTTACACATCTAAGAAGTCCTGAAATAAATATACCAAGGTTATGTATATAATAACACTCTGTGGGTGGGAAGAGGCCAGCGTCTGGAAATCTAGGGGGTTAGGAGAAAAGCCAGGCAAGGGAAGGATAAACTTACAGATGAAGCACCATTCCTTAGGGATGTCAGTTTTCAGAGAACCTGCTGGACATAGAGAAACCATGATCCTCAGGATCAGTCAGAGCAGAGCAAGGACATGGCCCCTAAAGAGTCATATGTTTAGAAGATGGCCCAGATGGAGACCACACTCTGTCCCTAGAAGGGTTGGTAACATACCAAAGGCAGCAGGGCTTCCTTCAAGGGACATTACCTGGCCCCAGGGAGAGCAGGGGTTAGGGATTAGTGCCAGCACCAAAGTTAGTGATACAGGGTTACCAGTGTGCTGTACTTCTGGCCCCACAGACTGTGGGCTGCAGCCAGGTGAGAAAGGTGTAACTGATGGTGTGTGACTTCTAGTGACTTTTAAATATTAAGTGGTTTTGATGACCAAAGTAACAACCACAGCAAATAGAAAAAGAAAAGTCTAGAAGAAGTACACAACTCCCTCAAAATACTAGGGAAAAGACAGAAGTGGGGGTTGTTGGTAAGAACAGGCTGGGTAGATAACTCAGCTTGTTCGTTTATGTAAAGAAAGTCACTGTGGGCATCAGGTCCCACTTTGTGGTGAGCAAGGGAGAGTGAGTACCACCATCTCCTGCCTCAGCAGGGTGCCCATTCAGTTTGCTCAGAGATGCCCACAAAGCAGTTATGCACAGCACACGCATGGTCAGACTATGACACGTAACAGACAGAAAATGAGGAAACTGAGTGTTCTCCACATCTTTAATGGAGATCAACTGTTCTGTGTACATAGAAAGAGAACAAAGGATTTTAAAAGACATAGGGTTTCTTTTCTCACAAAATCATCTGTACCCATTTCCCTTCCACCATGAGGATTGTTTTCAGGAATCTCCTTACTTACTCGCCACCCCCTTCAGTTCTGAAAGCAAAACTGCTTAGGACAGCATTATCACAGTTCTTCATAGGCATTGTGCTTGTTGGAGGGTTTCCGAGTAAGAGAGAGGAGTAAGGGTGGGATGAAGGCAGGGTGAGTTTAGAAAGAAGGCAGATGCTCCAGGAGCATGTTCACCCAGACACACCAACAAAGCAAAGAACCCCTGGCGATCATAAAGTCTGTCTGGGAGGCAATTCTTCCCTGGCAAGGCAGAAGGTTCAGTTCAGGGCAGATTCTTTTTCCTTTCTTCTGTTCCTCTAGCACTTGCTCTCTCATCCATCTGTCACAGCTGCAGAGTTCCCCAGCCATGAAGGGATCTGACCCCAAATTCTATTTTAGTCCTGGTGATGCCTGGTATTTATCAGAGACATATGCAACTACTGTGGACAACTAACTGCTTAGGCAAGTTAGACTTTTCAACTGGGTCACAAAGAGACTTTAAATATCCACATGAAATTCTCAGTTCTCTAGCCAGTGTGTGACCAGCCTGGGCTATGTGAGCTCCTATCTCACAACATACATGCATGCACATACACACAGACTCTCTGTCT
Source organism: Montemys delectorum (assembly GCA_019843815.1). Taxonomy (NCBI): domain Eukaryota; kingdom Metazoa; phylum Chordata; class Mammalia; order Rodentia; family Muridae; genus Montemys; species Montemys delectorum. Next base: position 28,026 of record JADRCD010202379.1, on the reverse strand, counting down.
CATATACATACATACATACATACATACATACATACATACATACACATACATACATACATACATGTATACATAGTTCATGTGTGTGTGCTTACACATATGTGTATCCATATGACCTACAGAAAAGCTAATGAAGGGACAGTGAAGAATTTAAAACTACTAAATTACTTCTGTCTCTGTCACATTGTTAATGTTTTCAAATCAGTATTAATTTTAAGTCAAATAGATTTGGAGTTCAAACTCAGTTCTGTTACTTGTAACATACATTTCATCTCTGTGAGTTAGGGTGAGTTATTTAACATCTGTGTCTGTGTATACAGAATAAGAAAGACAGTATTTGTGTGTGTGTGTGTGTGTGGAGTATGGAAAGTCATGTGTCTTTGACACTAGACATTTGACAGAACTTAGCTATTATCTCTGAAATGAACAGGCCTCCTTCCCAGACCTCTGTTTATTTTTATCCATAAGAAAATGGCTTTACTTACTACTTTGAGGAGAAAGCAAATGTCATTTCTAAGAGGCTTGCATTGTCATCTTCTTTCCAGCTTGAAACGATGTATCCCTCAACTTTATGAACAGCCCATTCCACTAAGCTCTCCTGGAAACACAATGGACTGTTTCTGTGCTTCCTAGCTCCTCAGGCTCGCTCCTCAGGCTTGCTCCTCAGGCTTGCTCCTCAGGCTCACTCCTCAGGCTCACTCCTCAGGCTTGCTTCAGCACTTCCTTCCACCATGGAGGCTCTGCATTAGTACTTGTATCTTTAAAAATAAACCTCTTCACTGAAAAGAGGGCTGTCTCCCAACCTTCAACTTTCCTCATGCCTGGCTAAAGTTCCCTAAAGTATTGTTTGAGCAAAGAAACTTCATTCGATCTCTTATGTCCACTCACCCCTCAGCTGCTTCTATCTGGCTCCTACAACTAGGCTTTATCTAGACAAGAAAGCGTTTGCCATTTTGCTGAATAGACACACCCTCCAATCTCATCTGGATCTCTCAGAGGCATCTGTGGGAAGAGATGACTTCTTCCTTGTGAATATACACACGTCTCAATTTTGTACTTGTGTTACTTGCTTTCTTCTTCCACAATTCCCCATTTCTTTAAGGAAACGTTTATTCCACACTCTTTTGATGTAAGATGTTCCCATGGCATGGTGGCAGGCACAGCTTTCTTTTTATTCTAGATCATCTAGCACCCAGGTTCTTCCAACATGTCTGGACTAGGTCTATCTTTAAGTTTCAGATCCACATATCTATCCAGCTTCAGCACTGCAGTGACGCACAGAAGCCTCACCTTCACTGTGTACAAGGATGAATTTACAATCTTCCATCTTTAAAGTGTTTTACTTCTAGCATTCTGGGTTCTGTCAATGCAGTCGCCACCCACCTAGATGCTAACTTGAGAAACTTTTATGGGTTACTGGTATTAATAGTAATAACAAAAACACTCAATTAGATTTGATAACATCTTTCCAGTAGCTCTACCTCATCCAGAAAAGTCATCAGAAAGCAGAGAGGTCCAAGAAGCTAATAAGGTAGTTAGACAAAACCAAACAAATTCAGCACAATGATAGTTTGGACCAACATAGTAGCCATGAAAATTCATATGGATTGTATGAATAAACAGGCAAAGGACTAAAGGAATATTTGATGGAAAGGAACCGAAATCCTTAATAAGAGGTTGATAAAAGAAGGTTTAGTGGTATCTGAGGTTTTTTTCCTGTTGAGACAAAATACTCTGACAAAAACAACTTAAAGGAAAACTGGCACATAGTTCCAGTTTACGGTCCATCGTGGTGGGAAATTTTCAGCCGAAGGAGTTTGAGGGAGTTGGCCACATCACCTTCATTCATGGCCAGAAGTCAACAATGTATGCATAAAGGCTAACATTCAGCTTACTTTCTCCATTCTTATAATACAGTCCAAGATCCTCTGCCTAGGGAATGATACCACCCACAGTGACTGAGTTTTTCCCACTCTAATTAGTTAATATAATCCCTCACAGACATACTCAAGAGGCCCAGGAGAGTCTAACTTTTATCATGTTGACAGTTAACATTGATGATCATAGTTGGTCAGCCAATAAAAAGATCAGTTCAACAATAACAAGTAGAAGATTACAGGCCAAAATGTACCCCCCACCAAACAAACAAACTTCAGCAAGCTAACTAAAAAATAACATGGTAGACATAAAGTCATATATGCTTACCAACATATATCAATAGATTTTATTAACATTTTAAAGATGAAAACTGAATAGGTTTAAAATCTAGACCTATGTTATACAAAACAAGTTCTAAAATATCACAGCATATTAACATTGAAAGTAATGCAAAATATGTATGTGATCAATACAAATTAAAAGCTTATGTTATGGGCTGACGAGATAGCTTAGCGGGTAAGAGCACTGACTGCTTTTCCGAAGGTCCTAAGTTCAGATCCCAGCAACCACATGGTGGCTCACAACCACCCATAATGACATCTGACGCCCTCTTCTGGTGCATCTGAAGACAGCTATTGTGAATTACACCAGAGCAAGTGGGGCTGGCAGAGGTCCTGAGTTCAATTCCCAGCAGCCACACACATGATAGCTCACGGCCATCTGTACAGCTACAGTGTACTCAGACACATAAAATAAATAAAATAAATCTTTTTTAAAAAAAGCTTATGTTATATTGGACAGCATGTTGATTTTCTAGTTAATATTAATCTCTTTTCTTCCCAGGAGAATACCAGCTCAACAGGCCCAGTTCCTTCAATTATCTAGGTCCACTTTTGCAAGGATAAACAGTGAATATTTCTGGCCAGTGGTCTTTAGGTGGAAATCTATCGAGTGATAAGTTTGAAGATTTCCACCATTTTCCTGAATTAAAAAAATAGTTGTCACATGACTGCTTTGCTTTCCACCTTCTAGCATTGTCATGAGACCACATTGCTGTTGGAAGGGGTCAAGTCGTTTAGTGGCTATGAATTTCAAAGGAAGGTTATAAAATGAAGGAGCAGGAATGAGAAAGATGTTGGACCTTGAGAATCTCCTTTACTGGCATGACCAGCCTAAGCTATTACTAGACTTCTTGGTTCTTGAGGAAAATGAAAAAATATCTCAATCAGCCACTTAATGGCTTACCATAGCATGCAGGAGATCTAATTTTCAGCAGACATAATGACAGGAAAAAGTGACCCTGATCTAGCAGATGTGTACTGGAGAGAGAGAGAAATCAACAATTCTACAATGACAGAAATGACTATATCTCTTCTAGTAAAGGATTACCTAAGCAGACAACATATATGAGAATATAGATTATTTGAATAATACAATGATTAAACTCGATCTAGAAGACACACATGTAACTGTGAACTGATGACAGGTGGGAAGACATTCTTTCTGTCTTCTAGATTTATGTATGTGGATAAGTGCTTTGCCTGCATGGGATGTCTGTGTATCACTTGTGTGCGTGATGCTGAGGAGGTCAGAATGTGACACTGGACCCCCTGGTACTGAAGTGATGGACAGTTGTGAGCTGTCACGTGGTCCTGGAAACTAAACTGGATCCTTTACAACAGCAACAAGTGCTTTTATCACCTGAGTCATCTCTGTAGCTTTAAGAATTATTGCTATTTTTTAAATTAAAGATTAATGTATTGCCATAAAACCTGACCCTTAGGCTAGGCATGGTGATACAAGCCTGTGATCCAAGCACTTGGGAGGTAGGGGGAGCACCAAGAGGTAGGGAGCACTAGCAGGATAGGAATCCAGCCTTTCTGTAGTAGTGACCCACTTACCTTCACTGTGTACAAGGATGTTCACTTTAGGTATATTTTAAATCTATAAAAAGTAAAATGCCAAACAGAAACAGCCATGGAAATTTAAAACACATTTCTAAATAGTAATGATTATTACAGGAATTAGAAGCTGCTTAGAATCTTCCAGTTTTCCTGATAGGATAGAGTAGGCTGTAATCAGGATACAGACTATCATCCCCTTTGGGAGAATATATCCTCCATCTTTGAGGAACCTCATTTGTTGACTTTAACTATGGTAGCCGATCTTAATACCCATGTATGCTCAAACTCACTGCTGGTTCTCAGCCTAGCCTTGAGACAGCTGGTTAGTGGACAAGAAATTACCATCTTTGGATGACTTAGGTCATTCCTAAACGAAAGTCAAGAGCTGGGTTCTAATAGTCAATTAGATTCTAATGGGAAAGATTTCAAGAGCTCCTATTCTGTGCAGGACTCTGAGCCATGCTAAAACATAATAAGTTGTTCAAGAGAAATGGGGCCTCAATGGGCCCTCTGGTACGAGTAGGAGAGAAGACTCAGCAAGAGAAATGCCAATAGCATGTTTGTGAACTAGTTACAATCCAGGGACTCTGACCGTGGGTAAGCTCCACTTAACTTTGACAAGGATCTCCCCTCAACCCCCCTGTCTATATAACACTGGACAAATGAGCTCTGAGCTCTACGGTTACGTTTATCTCTTACTGACTCCTCCCCACTCTTTAACAGAGTAGTAAAATATAAGAGATAACCAAAGGCAAGAGCTAAATCTCTATTTAACTGTCTAATTACTGCCTCAGATGACAACTGCAGGAGAAACCTATGGAGGAAGGCAGGCTAGCCTATACCAGATGGGTGTTTGTATGCCTTCTGGATGAGGAACACAGGGGGAGTTTAGAAGGAGGGTAAGATCTGAGTTGGAATCCAAAAGGCCAAGAGAGGAGAAAAGAGTAAAGTCTATAAGCATGTTTCCTCTTTTTTTTTTTTGTTTTGAGGTGAATACAGAAAGCCACAATAGCAGCATATACTGGAGTGAAGGCAGCTCCCTTGCCTCTCAGAGTGGTGAGGAACAGGTGTTTGTTTTGTTTTGTTTTAGCACACTTGGAGGTCATGTGTGCCACAGGAAACACTCTGGTATAAGAGTCCCCTGAATATGTCCCCCATACTTCAGCATGTTTGTGGGGTGAGGGAGAGTAGGCAACAAGACAGATGAGGACAGGTTGCACATCAGATCCACCATAGCCAAAGGACTCTGCTGACTGTATGCGGACAGCCAGCTCTAAACGGTCTTCGGGGAAGCTGCTTATTTAACTCTAAAAATAACAAGGACCTGACAAAGTATCACAAGGAAGAAGGTAGAATGATTTTCTGGGAATCATTGTGGCTACAGTACAGGGAACAGACAGACAATGAGACCAGGAAGTGACTTGGATCATCTTCTAAACTTTTCCACTTGAGACACTTTTATGTCCAAGAAACTTTTTACACTTCAAGTACACAGGCATCTAAAATAAGTTATATGAATCAAACATCAACTGAGTCTAAATCATAACAAAACTTATTTCAAAACAACTGTTTGGCTCACATACAAATCAAACAAAAAAAAAGCAAATTTGCATGATAATGAAATGGAAATGCTTGGTTATTTTCACGTAATGAATTAAATCTTGACTGGTTTGACTATGAGAATGCAGATAATCCTAACACTCAAGAGGTAGAAACAGGAACAACAGAAGTCAGCCTTAGCTACGCAGAGAGACAGCCTGGGCTACTAGAGACCTTGTCTTAAAAAAAGCAATGCAAGGGATGGAGAGCTGACTTTCCAGTTCAGAGTGCTTACTGATTTTTCCATTAGATTGGAGTTTGGTTCCTAGCACCCATAATGGGTAGTGTACAACTGCCTGTAACTCACACCTTCACAAAGGCATACTGATTTATAAAAATGAGCATGTATATCAATTTGTGTTTAATCTAGGCATATACAAGAGAAATTAATAAAGCTGATAAAATATTCATGGAACACCTAATGTTTTATTCTTGTATCTTTTTATTTTATTTTATTTTATTTAAAATATTTTCTTTATTTACATTTCAAATGTTATCCTCTTTCCTGGTTTCCCCTCTGAAAACCCCCTATCCCACCCCTTCCTCCTGCACACCAACCTACCCACTCTCAATTCCTGGCCCTGGCATTCCCCTACACTGGGTTTTCAACCCTTCTCAGGACCAAGGACCTCTCCTCCCACTGATGTCCAACAAGGCTATCCTCTGCTACATATGCAGCTGGAGCCATGGGTCCCACCATGTGTACTGTTTGGTTGGTGGTTTAGTCCCTGGGAGCTCTGGGGGGTACTGATTGGTTCATATTGTTGTTCCTCCTGTGTGGCTGCAAGCCCCTTCAGCTCCTTGAGTCCTTTCTCTAGTTCCTTCTTCACAATATATTATTTTATATTTAAAATGCATTATTTTATATTAACCTGAGAACTAGGCAAAAAATTGACATTGTCATCACAGGTCAGTTGGTTCACTGGGTATTCTAAAATGACATAAATATGAACCTTCATTTTAGTTTGTTATTTGGATCATAATCAGCTAGAGGCACCATATTCTCAAACTTTAAACTACCAATATCCGGTACCCAGGGGTACCAGGGAAGCAAGTATTCACAGCATTTGCTTGGTGAAGATGGCATTGACGGCTGAAGAGCCACTTTCTGCCTAGCTTAAAGAGATCTTCTATCCCAGCCCAGACATTCAGTGCTGTGTAGCCCAGCTACCTTTCTGGAAAGAGGCTGATCTCTCCTGTGTGTGATTCACATACGTAACAGTTTACAGAAGTTCCTCTGTTTACACTGCTTCTGGAAGGAAAAAAAAAAAACCCACCTTCTTTGAAATCACCCATGTCAGAAGTCTGCCTGAGGCAAAGAGTGCTCTACTCTGGGTAAGCTATCATATCACCTCATAAAAACATCTATTTTCCAAATCCCTGAGGGTGGTCAATGGTCTATTAAGCTAGCTGGGATTTGGCCAAACAGCACACATGCCTAACATCTGGGCCCCCTCAGGCTGAGGGCAGATGCACACCTTCTGCTGTATCAGCGCTCTCCACCCCCACCTCTTCCTTCCATTTCCTTACGGAAAGGTTTTCTTTCCTAGAAAACACCACCACTGCCAGCTCACCCACTCACAAGTTCTGGAGTACAGTTATTGGTCACTTACTAGCTATTTTGTCCTTACACTCTCCTTCTTTTGAGGCATGACAGTCACACTCCTAGTGACAGTTACAGATAGAACCCTCCTAGCCCTTGGTATATACACACTAGCCTGTGTTTCAGGTGAGCCCCACTACTTGAGAATATTCTGCTTACTGGAGCAGCAGCAAAATGTTGACAAAACATAGCCTAGCTCCATCTCAAGTTTCTACTTCCATCTTCCCAATCGATGAGGATTCTGGAAAGTGCATCGTTAATCCCATTACATCATCTTATTGAAGAAGATGGCTGGTGTTTACAAAAGGAAATGCTTGCCCCGTAAAATCAATAATGACAGGGCAAGGCTCTGGGCGGGAATGGACAGTTTGGAATTCCAGCTGGACACACAGCTCCCAGATGGGCTGTGTCACTTAGGAGCTGCTCTCAAAAGTAGGCTAGCTCAGCGCTGCACTGGGCACTAGGTAGCTGCCATCCGGCAGGTTGCCTCAAGGCCATTTTACACAGACTGTGGGAGCCATATCTCTGGTCAATTAGCATAGAAGGCAGACTCTCATAAAAAGTAACCACTGCCCCAAATAACATACTGACAATCGTTTTCTTATAAAGATCTTAGGAATTATTGAGCTTTTAGTTTCTTTCTTCACCAGATTTTATATTGTTCAGTCATTAAGCTGAAATGTGGTTGGGGATACAGTCCTTGCCCAGCGTGTGGGAAGCCTTGGGTTCAAGTCCAGTATATGCTGATAATCTCAGCACTGAGGAGGTGGAGACAAAAGGGGCAGAAGCTTAAGGTCATTCTCAGCAATACAGAAAGTCAGATGTTAGCCCTGCGGCACTAGGAGGAGCTGGAGCGAGATTGGATGAGAAGAGAGTAGAAGAGGAGGAGAGTAAAAAGGAGGGAAAAGAGGAAGGGAGATGGAAAGGAGAGAGGAGATAGAAGGAAAGAGGAGGAGTGGGGAGAAGAGGAGAGAGAAGGGGCAGGAGGGAAGGAGGGCAAGAGAGAAAGAGGTAAAGTCAACCAAGCCACAAGGCTACATTATGGAAGTTCATGAAGCATCCATGGAGCAGGCTTCACAAGACACAAGAGACACAGGAAAGAATGGGTGAGATTTATCGTCTATGGGGTGGACTAGTAGGTAGGCAACTCAGGCAGGAGATAATTTTGGCCTTCTTTCACAAGTATTATTTATATTCAATCTCAGTACTTATTAGAACAGAGGTCAGTTCATCTGCCTGGTAGAGAAGGAGAAGTGTTATTTTCTCCTCTGCCATTCAGATGGCCCAAACCTGAAGCTGCACTGTCAAAAGATGTTTTGGCTGATGAGCTCTCTGCAACCTGAGCTATGAGGAAATGTCATCAGTCTTCCTAATTGGCTTATTAAAGTATTGTTTCCAGCCCTAGGTAATATTTTTCCAGAAAGCATGATTAATAGTTCTTTCCACCTCAGTGTTACAGACCATTATTGATTAAGTCTCTGGAAATCTGTCTGGCCAGCCTGTTCCTTCTTCTTATTCTGATGTGCCATCTATTTAAGCAAAAACAAGACCGTGGGCACAAGACACTGGAAGTGGGTCCTACTGGCATGAGTGACTCACCTGAAGAACTATGGGAATTGCTGAGTAGTTCTCACAAGTGTGCTAGAATACAATCACAATCTTCAGTCCAGAGTTGACGAAGGGATTGTGACAGGCAGGGCACGGTAGCTCATGCCTGTAATCCTAGCACTTTGGAGGTGAAGGCAGGGAGAGGCATCTTGAGGTCATCCCCCACTACAGGGTGAGTTTTAGGGCAGCCTGAGCTATAGAGACCCTGTCTCACAACAGTAACAAGATGTCAACTACCATATGGAGACAAAAATATGGAGAGTACTGTGACAGAAAATGAGAAGCTCAGATTTTAAAAACAGAACTGTTTTCAAACTTGGGCTCACTAATACTAATACTTGCTAAAGTCATGGGCTCCTTCCCGTCTTCCTCAGTTTCCTTTACTATAAAAAGAATACTAAAACCCATTTGATGTGTGTGTAAGTTAACTGTGAAGCTGGGGTCTGTCACAGAGGAAGTCTGTGTGAGCTTGAGAATGCTGTCTAGGCAGAAGCTCCATCAGAAACAATGCTGTCTCTCAGCCTGTAAAAACTTTTAATCTTGATTTCTGTGTATTTTTTTTCTAGCAATTATATTCAGGAAGTAAGTTTGAATATGGGTGGTGAGATCAGGGAATTAGGGGGAGAGAGTGAAGCAGGTGGACTCTGGGAAGTCAGATGATGCAGAATAATGGGGCTGGGTTCTGGGAATCTGAGGGTGTTTTGTTTTGTGTTTCTCATCGTGGTAGAGCAGACGTGACACACCATTCACCACTTTAACCATCTGTAAGTGTGCCGCTCAGCTGCTATTAGCACTTGAGAATTTGTGGCCACCAGCACTCTCCCCTCCATTAACCTCATCATTCCAAACAGACACTCTGGAGCCATTAAACAATCTCCCTGTCCCCCACGCCTGGCAATCCAGTAGAGGTTCTAAACTTGAAATTCCTATTCCGAACCCAGCTGTGCATTTCTGACAGCCCTGGAATCCTCTCCCTAAAAGGTGTAGGCAGCTAGATCCACAACCGTGTGTTTATCTGTCTGCCAGATAGCCCGACAGTACTGCTGCTTAGTTGTAGCCCAGGTATTTCTTTGGTTAAAGATAGGTTGATAGAGATCACCTCCCCCAACCCCTTTTCTTTCTTCAAGGTCAGTCAAACAGACCATAGCTACTTCTAAAGAAAAACAAAAGCTAGAATGGGGGAGGGGTGTAAGAGACAGGGGTGGTGGATGACATCAAGAAAATAGTGTCTTCCAGACACAGCAGGGCAGTTGTATAAATGAACTCACAAAGACTGACACAGAATGCATAAGACTCATACAAGCTCAAACCAGACAAAATCCCAGCATGGACAGGGGAAAGTAGGTGGCAACCCCCAGCACTAGTTGAGTAGGGATTGGCTTTTGATAACTGCTGGGAGAGACAGTAAGCTCTTTAATGATGTGACCTCTGGTAGATTGACCATACTCCAGGGCAAGCTCCACATACAAGAGTTGTAAGGTAACAGCAACTGGATTTGAAGAAAATTCAAGTTGGGTGGCTAGAGAGGGGAGTGGGAGAGGGTGTATCTGGCGGAAGCTAGGGAATGGGACTGAATACAATCAAAACATATTATATAAAATTATATGGGTTAATAAAAATATTTTTAAAAACCTGTTAAAATGAAGAAACACAGACTAAAGCTACAAAGCTCACAACTGGGCAGATATGATATCTAAAAAACAGGGAGGGAGAGACTCACTGTTTAAAAGGACCAGCTCAATTCTTAAGTGATATCCAGCCACAATCTGGAAATACTGAGGATGTGTGTGTGTGTGTGTGTGTGTGTGTGTGTGTGTGTGTGTGTGTGTGTGTAAAGCCAACAGGAGGTCTGATGGCTGGTACCTGTAAGGGATTAAATGCCAAAAATAGCTCAAGGCATTAAGAATATGCAGGGAATGAGCAGCTCATGAAGCACAGGGCAGTGAAACTTCAAAGGAAATGCTAATGAGGGAAGAATTCTTCAGGTCAGTGGGACCCTCCGACACTCAACCTACAGCAATACACTTCTACAGCAGCAGGCTTATGGCTCCTCCTCCCTGACCCAGTTTGTTAAGAAGTTCCTGAGGGATGTCAAACTGATCTGCAACGAAGGAAGGAAATAAATGGTGTAGATAGATTTGCTAGCACTGCCCTCTTTTGAGTAAAGCCATGCTGATGGCCAGGTGACATTTGCATGGCCATCTGGTGACATTTCTTTTTGGGAACAGATTAATAGAGACTGGGGAGGGTGACAGAGTTGGTGCACAGGCCAATACAAGATCCTCTGGTGGCTCTGTGCACATCTTTGTAGGAGGAGGTCCCCTGGTTTTTTGTTTCGTTTGTTTTTCTATGAGAATGTGGTTATACAATAATTATCAAATAATCAGTAGATGAATGGAGCACTCCTTCAGAGAAGACGGAGAACCTTTTAATTCTGAAAGTATCAATTGACACAAAGCCAAGGTATGCAAGTTTCTTGTTATGAAATCATAAATCTCCTGCCTCAGTGGTCCAGGGTAAAAAGAAAATAAACACCAGAGCCAGTTTGCTCTTCATGGAACCAGTCTCGCTCCAGAGCCAATCCACAGTCCCCTTCCCCCTTCCCCCTTCTCCAGGTGTATGTGTGTGTGTGTGTATGTGTGTGTGTGTGTGTGTGTGTGTGTGTGTGTGTGTGTGTGTGACTAAGGCCGGAAGCTACTGATTAGGCTCATCTGGCTGACCAAAGCCCCTGATGTCTGTCTGTCTGGCTTTGCTGGCTCTTGGCCCACTCCCCAAAGCTCTTCTTCCACTGAGTTTTTCATTCTCATTTCAACATGACAAGATAATAAAAATTCTCTCTGTTCTGCTTACCACCTTCTTGACAAGCTGCTATCCATGTGCCAATGGGAAAGATTAGGAAGCTTTTCTTCCAATCTGACTGGAAGTCTCATCTGCCCTCTCTTCCAGTTCTCAGGACCTGTGGAAATGCTGCAACCAGGATCACTAATGTGTAAATGAGCTTCCTCTGTGCCTGGCTCTATGACCACTGCCCTACTCTCACTGAAAATGATCAATGAAGGCCATTTTCATGCAGCATTGGTCGACTGATCAATGCCAGCTTCTTTTCCAGACAGGAAGATCAGCCCCCAATGAGAAGTGAGAGAAGCTTCTTTGAAGGCTATATGAGGTAGCTTGGGAATGCCTGAATGAATGGGAGAGGAAGCAAAGACTAGGGCTCTTCAGGGATGGGGGAGCCTCATCTCCTGACAAAGAGAGTCCTTGAAGATACAGAACTACTGTTTCTTTCAGTGAACAACCACGAAGAACAGCCCTTTGAAACCCAAACAACCCTTTCACAGAGGTCATATATCAGATATCCTGCATATCAGATTTTACATTACATTTACATAACAGTATTAAAATGCTACTTATATCTACAAAGTAGCATCAAAAATAATTTTATGGTTGGGGATCACCACAACATGAGGAACTGTACTGAAAGGTCACAGTATTTGGAAGGCTGAAAAGCGCTGACATAGTACTTGCAAATGAAACACCATGGAGAGAGGCTAAACGAGGGAAAGGTAGAACTATAAAAATGGGTGCTTTTGGTCAGAGGGATTATGGAAGACATTCAGGATGATCTATTCTTCTGTCTAATTTTTTTAATCAAGCAGATTACTTAATAAAGGGAAAAGCCAACACATTATTTTTGAAAAGTAAAATACTTTCCAATGTTTATAAAGGCCAAAGATAAAGTAAGACTGAGTTTAAAATGTATTTTGAAGCCATGCCTGGTGTCTATAATCCTTTACTTCTAGAGTCAGAGGGAGAAAGACTGAAGTAGGTTTGAGGCCAATGTGGTCTACATACCAAACACCAGGTCAGATAAGGGTGGAGGGGGAGGACGGGGAGGAGGGAAGGAAGGAGGGAAGGAGGGAAGGGGAGAGGAAGGAGGGAAGGAGGGGGGGAGAGGAAGGAAAGAAAGGGGAGAAGAAGGAGGGAAGGAAGGAGGGAGGGAGGGAAAGGAAGGGGAGAGGAGGGAGGGAGGGAGGAAAAGGAAGGGGAGAGGAAGGAGGGAGGGAGGAA